>ML782014.1:206871-220553 GCA_009831015.1 Picea engelmannii | reverse complement strand
CCATTTATTATATCTAACTACCATAGTGGGCCTTATTTAATAATATAGTGGACCTAGTCCACCTTACATTGAATGACCTCCACTATTATCACTATTGGCCCTTTGGGCCCCTCTACTACCTCTCTAGCTACCTTACATTCCATCCCCCTTATGAAGGCGTTGTCCTCAATGCTTGATGTACAACCATATAGCAGGGTCCCATGGATAATACACAATAGATCTACAAGAAAGATAGACGAAACCACACTTTATTATTACCAAATGCTTGAGGTAGGGAAACACCATACAATGGATCCTATTATGGAAGGGATCCTCTCCTATTCACTTGCCTCTTCGAGGAGGCATCCTCCTATTGAGCTACCGCTCCAAATACTATATTTCTCTTCATCTCTCATTACATTGCTTGAACCCCTTTATATAGTTCTACCATCACCTAAGAACATTCTAGAGGAGGAATCTTCTAGAAGTAGAACCTTCTAAGAAGTCCTCTTACATTTATTATATCTAACTACCATAGTGGGCCTTATTTAATAATATAGTGGACCTAGTCCACCTTACATTTAATGACCTCCACTATTATCACTATGGGCCATCTAGGCCCCCCCACTACCTCTCTAGCTACCTTACATCCCCCGGGGGCCTCTCTTGCTACTTGTTTTCTTCATGCATACCATCTTCGCTTATAGGTGGTAGTTATTACGTTGGGTTCTTTCCCTATTCCGCTTCACCTCTTTCTGGTTGGTAAGGTGGACCCTTTAATTGCAATGCTTCGTCCTGTGGTATTTTCTGGTGTCCCTGCCTTTATGGAGCTAATCTAGTTGTGGTCCCTGTCCTTGCAATCATGGCCTTCTCATCAAGGTGGTCCTTCCGGTCAGTATCCTCTATTCTTGAGTGTGTGCTCTTGATTCCCTTTTCGTTATCCCTATGCCAGTTCCTTATCCTACTTGTTGTACGCCATCCGTTTCCCCGTCCCATCATGGTACTTAGGTGAGGTGTGCTTTGACTTGGCACTGGTGAAACCTGTCTCCCTTCGTCCTTTTCCGCCTGCGAGTTATCTATTCTTATTTCCCATGGGTAGCCTCTGTACTTCTTTTTATTGATGTGGCGTAGTGTCGTGCCTTCGCTTGATGTGTGATCTATGTCTGCATTTGTAGCCTTATTTCATTGGTGGGCCCTCAGATTCTGTCTAGAACCTGTGTGTCCTTCAGTGTCTTCTACGCCTCCATTCTTGTCGTAATCTTCCATACTACTCCTGTTGTCCCAGTCTTTTTCCACAAGTTGGGTGCAATCTGCCCATAATTGTCCTTGCAAGATGTTGCTCCAGATTGTGTCCAGTTATGGATCCTCGTTATCGACCCCCTCATTTTCTATTATGTTTGCCAGTCCGTTTGCTGACCTCCACACCCAGCGCAACTCCACAGTGATCCCTGTTTGCAAGTGCTCTTGGATTTTTTTTAGTAGGAGGGCCAAACGCCAGTGCCTCTAGATTCTACCCATTCTGGTACCATTCTGGATTTTTCTCACTTTGTTGATGACTAGCGCATAATCTCCTTCCACTATGGCATTCGTCATCCCCTCCTGGCTTAGAATCTCCAGGCTAGTCTCACGGGCTCTGAATTCTACAACGTTATTAGTTGAGTTGCCCATACTTCCCGCATACAACCATATGATGTTCCCTTGACTATCCTTGATTACTTTTCCCAAACCAGTTCTCCCTGGGTTTCCTTTCGCCGCCCCATTGAAATTCAACTTGAGAGAGCCTGAAGGTGGCGGTTTCCAGTTGCACTCACCTACTTGGAGTTGTGGTGGCTGTCTATTTTGAATGGGGTTGCATCCACTGTTCAGGTGGAAAACCTCTAGGACTCAGGAATCCTGATCAGTCGTTTGCGCTCTACCTACTTGGCAGTTGCGGCTCATCACCGTCTCACGTATCATGGAGGTTATTGTTTCCTTGATCTTCCCTTTTGGCCAGCTTTGGTTTTTGAAAATGTGTTAGTTCCTTTCCTTCCATTTCGACCATATGATCATTCCTAGGGTGAGGATCCAACACAGGTTCACCTCTTCTTGTTCATTGTAGTTTTCTCTCCAGATCTTGATGGTTGCAGCTATGTTACCTCAGATCCTGTCGGACTGGTGAAAGATACTTGCCGCCTAGTCCCACAGTTCTGCAGTGTAGACGCATTCGTCAAGGCGATGGTTTTTTGTTTCCTCCTAAGTTTGACAAAGATGACATCTTGATGGATCGGTGAATCCTCTTTTCCTTAGGTTATCCCAATTTAGGATGCGGTTGTGTAAGATTAGCCATTGGAAGATTTTAATCTTTGGCCATTGGGGGTTGTTCCAAAGCTTATCCCAGTGTTGCGCTAGGTCATCTTGGTCTGGGTCCACCATATAGTGTCTGACTTATTTCAGGTTGAATTCCCCTCCATCCTTTTGTCCCCATCTCAACTGGTCCTCTCCTTCCGTGATTGTTATTTTTCATCTTCCCAGTTCCTCCTCCACCTCTTTTATTGTTGTTGCAGGTATATCATTGTTTTGAGGATTAATCTTGTCCCATATTCTCCATTTGTTGTGGTTCATTTCCTGTTTCCAATATTGATAGACGTTGATTTTACCTTGCGTGATGAGGTCCTATTGGAGTATCCCTCTATCCGAGTTTTCTATCCTTTGTTACTGTTGCCATGCATCCTCCCATAATCTGGCTATTCTTCCATTCCTAATTTCCCAAAAGTTGTGTGTCTGAATCTATGCTTTCTTGCACCAGGCTAGGTTCCAAATGGCTAATCCTTCCCTGGTTCCTCCGAAGCAGATTCTGTCCTGGTCACATATGTACGAGGAGTACTTTGCCTTCCATAGGTTTACCCATGGTGTTGTTTTTTATTTGACCCAGTGCCACCAGAGTTTCTCCCCATAAGCGTTGTTGGTTGTTTGTGGATCATGAAGCCCCAAGCCTCCTTTTCTTTTTGGCTTACAGACTTTCTCCCAGGCCAGCAGGGCCCATTTTTTCTTTGTTTCCGCACCTTGCCATAGGAAGTTCCTCTAGATGGCTCTTATTTTCTATAGGATCCCTTGTGGGGTGGGGAAGAATGACATCAAGAAGGCTAGGTTTGCTTGTAAAACAAACTTGATTAGGATCAGTCTGCCTTCTAGGTTGAGGGACCTATATGTCTATTTTTTTACTCGCTCATGTAACATGTTTATTACTCCTTCCCAAGTTGACATCTTATATACTTTGTCGGTCAAAGGAATCCCCAAATACTTGGTTGGGAGTGTTTTTCTTTCAAAGCCTAGAATGTTGGTCAAATTCCTTTGGATAGCTGGATTGGTATTAAACAAAAAGATCATCGACTTGGAGTGGTTAATCTCTACATCTGAGGCTTCCCCAAAATATTCTAAGATTCATTTGTGGGATTTGGATTCCTTGACCGTGGGTATGCTGTGGAGTAATGTATCATCTACAAACTATTGGTGAGTTGAAGTGGGGTAGTTTTCATAAGGTTTGAGCCCTGTTATTTCCCCCGTTATTGTTGCGCTCTTTATGCTCCGGCTGAGTCCTTCCATCATCAAAATGAACAGGAAGGGGGACAACAAGTCTCCCTGTCTGATCCCTCTCGTGGGCTAGAAAGGTTTGGCTGGGGCTCCATTGATTAGTAGAGAGTAGCTTGTTGTGGATACTAGACTGACAATCCAACAGATCCAGTGCTGGGTAAAACCAAAGGCTTCCAAAGTCTTGATCATATAGTGCCAACTGATTTTGTCATAGGCTTTTTCTAGGTCCAGTTGTATTATCATTCCCCCCCTCTTCTAAAGTTTTAAGGTGTGAATGATCTCATGGGCCTGGATGATTTTCTTGGTGAGGTTCTTGGGCTATCCCGTGGAAGTGTCTGACCATAGTGCTTTCAATCTCCTAATGTGACTCATGCTTGATTCCATCCTGGTCCTTGATCTTCAGGATTTTGTTGTGGGTTCTTCTGGCCATTGTTGTTCTATGGAAGAACTTGGTGTTCCGCTCTCCTTCCTTTCACCATCGGATGCAGGAATTTTGATGCCAAAGTGTTTCTTCCTGCAGGCATCGCGCCTCCCAATCTTGGGTCATTTGGAGCTCTTCCTTTCTCCGATCCTCTGTATAACTTTCTAGTATGCAAGTTTCTTGGAGTTTTTTCATTTTTTCTTCTATATATTTTTTCTCTATGTTTATATTCCCGAAGGTATCCCGATTCCACTCTTTGAGTTTATTTTTGATGTATTTGAGTTTCTTGTGAAGTTTGAACATCCTTGTCCCTTGCTCCGGTTGCTCCTCCTGCCACCACTATTTGATTCTTTCCTTGAAAGTCGGGTGATCAATCCATAATTTCTTGAATCAGAAGGGTCTGTTCTTTGGTGCTGTATGGAAGCCTGCTTCCAGTTGCACTGGCCAGTGATCTGAGCCACCCCAGGGAAGGATGTAGCAATCTAAGGTTAGCCCCTACATAATGATTGACTCCAATATAAGGAATCTGTCGAGTCTTGTAGCTACCTGGAACTGGTTCATCCATTTATTGTTCCAGGTGAACTGACCTTTCTTAGTTTGGAGATCTACCATCTCCACTCTGTCTATAAAATTTGAAAAGTCCTTCGCATCCCGATCCAATCTTCTCGTACCACTTTTCTTCTCCGCAAGTGAGGTGATAATGTTGAAGTCCCCTGCTAGGATCCAATGGAGGTTGGTGGATCAGGATTTTATATCTTCTAGGTCTCAGATCATTCCTCTCTTTTCCTTTGGCCCATGGAGCCCATACTCATTTGTGCAGAGAATGTCCTCAGTGTTTCCTATGATTTGCATGTGTACTGTTAGGGTGGACTTGGTTGCTTCAGCTGCTATTAAATTTAGAATTTGTGGGTTCCACAAAGTGAGAATGTCACCTAACCTTTGGTGGAATTCGATGGCTACCATCTTTTTCTTATGCCAATGTTGTTTACTGATTGCCTCCATTTTGTCTGTAGTACATTTCATCTCTTGAATGAAACAAAGATCCTATTGTTCTTGCTTTAGTTTATTCCTAAGGATTATTTGTTTTCTTGGGTTGTTTAGGCCTCTTATATTCCAAGTTATAACCTTCATTTAAACATGTCAGGGGGAGTCGGGAAAGAGTTGCTTGATCTTACCCAATTTTATCAGTAGCGCTCCCAGCTCCTGTAGTGCTACATTGTTTGATTTCCTACCTTTTTCCCTCCTCGTCATCTTGGCTAATAGTTGCGATTGTCCCTCGCCAACTTTAACTCCTAGGTGTCCTATATCTCCGTGTGTTATTTTTTGTCCTCTATCTTTGGATTCCTCCCGTAGGAGGTGTCGTAACAATATTGAAATTTTGGCTTTTGGTAACTTAGGAGAGAAAAAAATTATAGTGTTTAACTACCGAAAGTGTAGATATGAGAAAACGACCATCTGTCTATCACACACATCACTGAATGTTATCTACTTGTCATCTTCAGTCAAATAACGCCAAAATCAACCCCAAATGTCACAACAGTATAACAGTCACAAGCCAACTCACGAAAAATCCAAAGACAGGGTTCACGTGAGAATCAAAGAAATGTACCATATGTTCGAACCTTGAGTCACAAGGGAATGAATGGAAGCATTGATAGTGGAACGACTGCATACACCAAGCATTAAGCCACATGGAGAAACAGCTCACGATTCTGGGTTTTTAGCCGTCGGGGATTTGGACGACGTAGATATTTTAATAACTACAACCCCGATCCATGAATTCACTAAAGTATTAAAGGATAAGTCGGGTCAAATAAAGATGAAGAAAGATTAACGTTAATAAATCTCATCGCAATTTCACGATTCACGATTTCTCGCGTAAAGTATTATTGAAGTCCCGACACTTAAATCCACGAAAGGTTAAATATTAATTGCTAATCGTGATTGATTAAGAGATTAAAACAAATGATTATCATATAATTAATCCCATCATGATTTCACGATTCAGGATTCCTTGCATGTCATAACTCTTGAGGACATGATACCCAAAACCCGAAGGCCCGAAAGAGTGCAATGTAAAAGCCAAAATCTATTTCGGGGATTTGGCCATCGGGGATTTTGTCAATGTGAAGATTTTAATAACCAATGCTTCGTTTCCTCGAATCCTGAAATCTTGAAATGGGGACTCCAGTCATATGCAAACCTTCTTTAGAAAAACACAATATTCTCAGTTGTGGAGAGGCCGTTTTTCGCATTCGAATAGTCGATCGACATCTAAAAATCCTAAGCTGTCTAGTGGTGTCTTCAGAATTTCATTTTGATCTTGGTAATGCAGTCAAAATTCCCCTGCAATATGAGGTTCTTTTTCAGAAATGTGGCATTTTTTACTGTGTTGAGTCATCATTTTCAAATGAGGATTCTGAGCGACTGGAGTATCATTTTGAGAAACGGTTGGAGGATTTTGTGCCTAACAAATAAGAGATCATTAGAATCTTTCAGGTTTTCTACAGGTGTCACATATTGGGAGAATCGAATCCATCTCCGAGCCCTAATTTTCGGATTTCATATTTTCCTGTTTTGACACATGTTTGTTAAATGCATATTTGGGGAAAATGAAAAGGGGTTTCAGGGAACTGAGAGAGGTTTTTTCTCAGAATAAACAGATTCACAAAATCCTCTTTCGATTTATACACAGCTGGTGCAATTTGAGAGATATAGATCCATAACCGCAACCCTAGTTTTCAACAGTTTGGCCCATTTTCTATGGCAGAAAGTTTCAAGAATTGGTTGTAACTGTTGTTATCTTTTAGATTAGAGAGGATTTCGACCTCAATACATATATGTGACATATTTTTAAAACAAAGGTGGCGGGGGGAGTTGTACTCCTGGGAATGTAATCTTTTGCTTTCATGTTTAATATAAGAGTGCAGAGTCATTTTCGATCTACAATAGATATTCTTGTGATGTTGGTTACAAGGTTTGTCTATTGCTCAGTTTTCATACTATTCCATTCAATTTTTCTTCCTGATTTGTAACATGTGTTTGCAATGGAATTCATTCGTTTTTTAGATGCTCTATTGCAGGATAGGTTATAGGTTATTTCTTGCAGAGATATGAAGGTTCATAATTCATCCTTTGCTAGATGGTTTGTCCCAACTATCTCTTTCCACTGATTTATGCTTGGAATTCACTCATTGCTAAGTGCTCCTTGCATTTCGATATGGTTTCTCTTTATTTTGTTGCCATACTTTTATAAATCCTTCCCTCTATAATCAGCTTCTATATCGCCTCTGCTCCATGGATTTCCATTGCCGAAACACTCTTATTACTTGCTTGATCATTTGACTCCATGCCCAATGGAATACTTTGCGGTCCAACCCATCAACCCTAAGAACCTCAAAAATTTATGTTACCCACATATCTACCCACTATTAAGCTTATTGAACATCCTATCATGACTTATATTTGAGAGATCCCTCTCGGGTTGGAATGGGAAACTTCTAATCAAAAGTGGTTCGTGGTTATCTCGAAATTTACTTACATGAACCCAAATCAAGTTCTGAATGACAACTTATTTTTTTATTTAAAATGTGCTAAGGCTTGGCTTTGTTACAGCCTAGAACCAACTCTTGCGACAACATTTTCTGGCGCCATTTTTGGGGATGGAGGAACGAAGTTATCTTCCCTGGGATACGACAAAAATTCGGATCTGTTTCTTGATGGTGAACAAGGGATAGGCATTGAATTGGTTGTGATCATTCACCTGGTGACTCCTTGGTTCGAAGACTCTACATGATTCACTGACGACTCCACTGGTCTCAAAATTTCGGATTCGTTCACCACTCAGATTGTTGCAAGGTTTGCTCCTCTGGACTTTACAAATGTTTATAGTTTTCCAAACACTGTTCCAAACATTAAAGATTGGGAAGATGTCCTTCCTAAATTTGGAGAATATGCGGACAACAATCCCGCCCAACACTTGTTTGAATTCCACAAGCTCATGGATGAATTAAATATACATCATGAAGATGTCCTCATGAAACTGTTTATGTTTTCGTTGGAAAGGGATGCTAGACTTTGGTATAAATCTTTACCTCATTCTAGTATTCCTTCATTGAAATATTTTCACATACTTTTTCATCAGCATTGTAAAAGAATCTATTCAGCTGAAATACTTTTTGAAGATTACTGTAATATAAAATTCATAAGAAAAACAGATCAAACACATCTTCTTGAAGAGGAGGAAGGAATATCATAAATTTCTCAAGTCGAAGAAGATTATCAGTATGAAGAAGAGTTGGTTGATAAAAAAGTAGGATATGATAGCTCTTGTGATCACATTCAAGAAGAATATATTCAACATCATGGTCAGCATGCAGAAGAGAAAGAAAACAATAGTTGCTTGATCCAGAAATTGCATAGACCACCTCCTCCTTTAACAGAAGAAGAGATAGATCTACTCCTAAATAGTCATGTTGCAACCCCTTCTTACATAGATATGCAACATTCACACAGTATTGAACATGTGAATGAAACTTCTTCTATTACTGAAAATGAAAATCTAAGTTTAAATCATGTCAGCCATGGAACTTTAGAGGAAGTTAGTAAACCAATTTATGATGATGATTTTCAACCAGAGGATCATCTTGTAGACACTGTTTTGTTTCATGAAGAAGATAGGGTTGTCATGTTTAATAACCTTGAAGAATTTTTGTTGTTCGAATATGCTTTAGACTATGATTTGGAGGAGTCTGGATCTAAGATAGATAGCTTCACAGTTGATATTCCTAGCATTTGTCTGACTGATGACACTCCTGAGTTATCTGTTGAACCTATTTATGATGAATATCTAGAAGAACAAGAAGAGAAGATTTATTTCTCATCACACACGAAAATTTACGACAGTCCTCCTTTGTTTGATGAATGTGTTGAAAGTGTTTCTGAACATGATGAGCATCAAGAAACTTTGGTTCAATAGGAAAGCAATCAACAACATTATGAAAGAGATCAGCCTATGTATGAAAACTACCAAGAAGATATTTGGACAGAAGATGAAGGACATAAGGAGTGGTTACTGAAACAATTGATCTCTCCTCCCTGTTTAGCAACCATTGAGAAACAGACCAGTAAGTTTCAATGCGACATTTTTGCACCAGTGGAAGAAAAAATCAGCAGTGGACAAAGTGCGCAAAAACATTTCAGACAACTTGACCAACAGGAGGAAGTATGGATTAATTTTGAAAGTGGTATATCTCTTCCCTTCTATGATCCAGTAGAAGTTTATATGGAGTCAAAATGGGGGACTGAATTTGTTATTTCCAACTTCTTGAAATCTGAATTTCAAAACTATAAGTACCTGCTCCTAGGGCATGTTTTGAAATTTGCAGCTGCTCCTGTCATCCTTTTTCTCAAAGATGGAAGTATAATTAAGTTTGTTAGTCAGATACTCGCTTGGTTGATTTGGAAGTTTTCCTATACTTGAAAAAAAATAGTGATATCAATTAGAGTAGGTGGTGTATATAAATAAGCTTGACTTTGAGCATTAGAGTACAACAGTGGTTTTAAGTATGTTTTCAGTTTAGTTTGGCATCCTGTATGGTTTTGATTTAAGACATTATGACTCCATAGCCCAATGAATGCATAAGCAGTTTTTTGTTTCAGAAAGGTGTAAGTAAAGCGACAAAGTTCAGAGTTTGATAAGGATGATTTCAGGTCTCCTAATGGATGAAGGCACGTGGTCTAGTGTTCTCGGTGCTTTGCAGGAAATCACCATCCCTAGATGGAGCCTCTGTTGTAACAATATTGAAATTTTGGCTTTCGGTAACTTAGGAGAGAAAAAATTTATAGTGTTTAACTACCGAAAGTGTAGATATGAGAAAACGACCATCTGTTTGTCACACACATCACTGAATGTTCTCTACTTGTCATCTTCAGTCAAATAACGCCAAAATCAGCCCCAAATGTCACAACAGTATAACAGTCACAAGCCAACTCACGAAAAATCCAAAGATAGGGTTCATGTGAGAATCAAAGAAATGTACCATATGTTCGAACCTTGAGTCACAAGGGAATGAATGGAAGCATTGGCAGTGGAATGAACGCATACACTGAGCATTAAGCCACATGGAGAAAAAACTCATGAGTCTGGGTTTTTAGCCGTCGGGGATTTGGCCGACGTAGATATTTTAATAACTACAACCCCGATCCCTAAATTCACTAAAGTATTAAAGGATAAGTCGGGTCAAATAAAGATTAAGAAAGATTAACGTTAATAAATCTCATCGCAATTTCGCGATTCAGGATTTCTCACGTCAAGTATTATCAAAGTCCCGACACTTAAATCCACGAAAGGTTAAAGATTAATTGCAAATCATGATTAATTAAGAGATTAAAACAAATGATTATCGTCTAATTAATCCCATTGTGATTTCATGATTCGAGAATCCTTGCATGTCATAACTCTTGAGGACATGATACCCGAAACCCGAAGGCCCGAAAGAGTGCAATGTAAAAGATGAAATCTATTTCGGGGATTTGGCCATTGGGGATTTGGTCAACGTGGAGATTTTAATAACCACTTCTTCATTTCCCCGAATCCTGAAATCCCAAAATCGGGACTCTAGTCATATGCGCAAATGTTTTATAAAAACACAATTTTCTCAGCCGTGGAGAGGTCGTTTTTCGCGTTCGAATAGTCGATCGACATCTAAAAATCCTAAGTTGTCCAGTGGTGTCTTCATTATTTCATTTTTAGCTTGGTAATGCAGTCAACATAACCCTGCAATATGAGGTTCATTTTTCAGAAATGTGGCATTTTTTACTGTGTTGAATCATCATTTTCAAATGAGGATTATGAGCGACTAGAGTATCATTTTGAGAAATGGTTGGAGGATTTTTTGCCTAACACATAAGAGATAATTAGAATATTTTATTTTTCCTAAAGGTGTCACATATTGGGAGAATCGAATCCATCTCCGAGCCCTAATTTTTGGATTTCATATTTTCCTGTTTTGACACATGTTTGTTAAATGCAGATTTAGGGAAAATGAAAAGGGGTTTCAGGGAACTGAGAGAGGTTTTTTCTCAGAATAAACAGATGAAAAAAATCCTTTTTCAGTTTATACACATCTATCGCTATTCGAGAGATATAGATCCATAATCACAGCCCTAGTTTTCAATAGTTTGGCCCATTTTCTATGGAAGAAAGTTTCGAGAATTGGTTGTAACTGTTGTTATCTTTTAGATTAGAGAGGATTTCGACCTCAATACATATATGAGGCATATTTATAAAACAAAGGTGGAGGGGGGAGTAGTACTCCTGGGAATGTAATATTTTTATTTCATGTTTAATATAAGAGTGCAGAGTCATTTTTGATCTACAACAGAGATTCTTGTGATGTTGGTTACAAGGTTTGTCTATTGCTCAGTTTTCATACTATTCCATTCAATTTTTCTTCCTAATTTGTAACATGTGTTTGCAATGGAATTCATCTGTTTGTTAGATGCTCTATTGTAGGACAGGTTATAGGTTATTTCTTGTAGAGATATGAAGGGTCATAATTCATCCTTTGCTAGATGCTCTGTCCCAACTATCTCTTTCCACTGATTTATGTTTGGAATTCACTCATTGCTAAGTGCTCCTTGCATTTCAATATGTTTTTTCTTTATTTTGCTGCCATACTTTTTATAAATCCTTCCCTCTATAATCAGCTTCTATCTCACCTCTGCTCCATGGATTTCCATTGCTGAAACACTCTTATTACTTGCTTGATCATTTGACTCCATGCCCAATGGACTACTTTCTGGTCCAACCCATCAACCCTAAAAACCTAAAAAAATTCTGTTACCCACAGATCTGCCCACTATTAAGCTTATTGAACATCCTATCATGACATATATTCGAGATATCCCTCTCGAGTTGGAAGGGGAAACTTCTAATCAAAAGTGGTTCGTGGTTATCTCAGAATTTACTTGCATGCAACCCAAATCAAGTTCTGAATGATAACTTATTTTTTCATTTAAAATGTGCTAAGGCTTCGCTCTGTTACAGCCTAGAACCAACTCTTGTGACAACAGGAGGAACAGGTATTGGATGCGGTCAAGTTGCTATGTTGGTACGTTGTCGACTCCCTGCCTTTTCCATTGTTCCAATATGTTCGAGAGGTCTATCCCTTCCCTTTCCACTAAGTCTCTGAGATCGTGGTTTTCTATGCCTACTTCGCTCGGGGTCATCTCTGCATATCCCTCTGCATATTGCATGGTGGTGTTGTTGTCTTTTATTTATCTATCCATCAAGGTTACGCAACTACCCTTAGCTGTTGTGTTGTTTGGATGGTGGGAAGGCTCTTTTGTTGCTTGGTCTCTGCCTTCTTGAAGTTTTGACGAATCACTTTCATCTGTTGTCCCTTTGTTTTTTTGGTCCCTTCCTTACATTTTATTCCAGGTCTCCTGGTTATTTCATGCCAAGGTTTTATTTATCTTTTTATTTGCTCTGTTCCTGGGGTTCGATGTTATAAACCCTTCCTCATCTTGCCGTGTTTTTGGATTTCTCGCTTCTTGCTTTTTATTTAGAGGGAATTCTTTGATCAAGATTCCATGCTCATAGAATCTTCTGCATCCGAAGGGGATCTATTCGTAATCTATGTTTTGGATCCATTCCTCATCCCTGAATTCTAGACTTATGGCTTCTGGGAGTGCTCTTGAGGCATCCATCTCTATGCATATTCTTTCATATGATGTGTATCTTCCTTTTAGGGTGGCTTCTGAGGTCTTAAAATATTTCCCTAGTTTGTTTCCTATTGCTTCAAAGGTAGAGGGAAACCAGTAGGCTAAGGGTAAGGAGTAGAATCTTAGCCAGACTGCTACCTTTTCGAACGTTTATTTTTCCAGGGAGAAATTTTCTTTCTAGGGTTGCATGTAGAGTCTCGTTGAGGCGTGGAAGTAAGGACCTCCCTCGAAGACTCTATCCCTGTCCTCCAGGTTAATAAAGACTTTTGTGAAGAATCCCTTTGAGCCAAGGTGGAGCTCCACTTCTCCATTTGGATTCCAGTGATATTTGATCCAGTTGTGCAGATTTCTTTCTGTGGGACATAACCCCATGAACTTGCATATGAGCGCATGCATCTTCATCTAGTCCCTGTAGAGTTACATTTGTGGGTCCTCCAGTACCACCTTGGGTATAATTTCTATTTTGGGCTTGCATGGGTTGCGCCCCTCCGTTCCATTAACCTTCGTGGTCTCGTGTGTCTCATTCTGAGTTTCCTTAGCGTCTTCCTCCATGGTCTCATTTTTGTCCTGACTTCTTTCCTGACGCTTCCCTAGGTCTGATCTTGAGGCTCCTGTCGCTGGTGCCTTGAAAAATATTCTTCTTGGACCTTTCCCTTTGTCCACCACTACCTGTTTGTATGAGGGGGTTCCCTTGCCCCCCCCTTTGCTGTTCATGCTACTCTCTGTTGTGGCCGTGACTTTCAAACCCTAGCTCATTGCCACTGTCAAACCCTATCTCCTCGATCCCTGTTGGAGTTACTTACCTTCCATGAGCATTTTCAGAAGTCCCAAAAAGTATACTAGTTTTCTTATTAAAAAAAATGAAATGGTTCTAATGAATGATGAGTTTCATGGCCACAAAGAATTTGGTTTTTTATTTAATTTTTTCAATACTTCATGTCATCTAAAGGTTAATATCAATGTGGTATGCATTATATTTGATCAT
>ML782014.1:132186-198134 GCA_009831015.1 Picea engelmannii | reverse complement strand
CTTCTAAGTCTCTCATAAATAAACACCAAGTATAATCATAAAGAGGGGGTTGTATTTTCACTATCCATTGATACCATTGATATGATTTTATCTCAAAGTTCAAAGTTTCTATGTGAATCCTTTTCTTATAATCCATAATATTATGTAGTTCAAAATATTTCTCCATTTGATTCACCTAGGGAAAGACCTTTGTTCCATCCAAATTCTTTAATTCAATCCTGGGAAAGTTGAATTTAGGACCCCCACCATAATTAACTACACTATTAGAGTTAGATTCACTAGTTGAAAATGACTTATTATTGGTAGTTTGTTCATAATGAATATTGCATTTAGTTTCATGAGTTCCTTGCATTTTGATATCCCCTTTAGGGAGTCTCTCATCTAGAGCTTGAAAGATCATGGAAGACATGGAATTTTTCATTTCCTTCATGGAATTTTGTATTTATTCTTTATTTTCATCGATCTTCTTTTCCAATTCTTGAATTTTTCTTTGTGACTTTACCCAATTATTATACTTTTCACTCAAATCATTAAGTTGTTCCTCCAATTAGGACAACCTGTTACATATGTCCTCATTTTATTCTTGAGTTGTAGATGATAATTTTGGAGGTTTAATTGGTGTTTTCACAATTTTGGGACCCATATGGAGTGATCATAATAATAATCCTCTCTTCTATATTTATCGCAAATTTTGAATCACCAAAAACATGTCTTCCATTAAAAATTTACGCCAATTGTAAGTTACATACCTTTTAAACCCTTAAGTTGGAGTCTGTCCTCCTAATTGACCTTCCTTATGATCTAATTTTGCAATTTCAGCCCTTATGAGTCTGTAATTTCATCGTATAATACTCTTATATTTCCTTTCTTCAATTCCATAGGTTTGATCAAAATTGTATGTGCCAAGTGGAAGTTAGGGTAACTTCCCCAGACCTTTCTTATTTTTGGCCTTTCCAAGAAAGCGAACTTGTACAATGTGCCACATGCACACTGTTTGATATCTGATTTCCAAAATTGTACTAGAAATACTAAATATTGTCTTCTTTATAATGAAATGGGTCTCACTAAATTTGGATCTTCTCTGATGAAGATATGACAATTTTACCTAGAACACATGTTTGAGACTAGTTAATAGGATTAGTCAGATACCCTATCTTCCACAGGGTGTATCTCTAAAATTATGATGAACAAGAAGCTAAAATATTTATCACGGCTACCTTTATATGTCCTCTAAATAACCTCCAAGTTTCACTATATGAATCACCCGAGAAAAAAACATTTATAGTGAAAATTATAAGACAACTTTCTTCGAGAAGAAAAACCCTAGGATCAATGAGCTCTAATACCAAATGTTATGATCCAACGCCTTAGAAATGATAAGAAATCAATGAGTTACAATCCACTTTAAGGGGGAAACCTCATTTTACAATATATCCACTACAGAGTACAGTATGAGATGAGATGAGATGATCCTAAGACTAGGTCTCCTTGGCATATATATATATATATATATATATAGAAGACAAAGGGTACAAATATAATGAAAGGGTACGATGAAGGGGTTTAGAGCCTACATGCAAATATAACACAATAAATTTAATAATTAGATAAGGGGATTAATAAGGGGTTTTATAAATAACATGAGGGATTTTTAAGGGGATTTTTCTAGGGCTTAACAATCTCACTCAATACTAAAGCATATCTTATCAAAAGTTTCACTTCTCTAGTTTCTCATGTCCTTCAATGTCTTTCTCTACTTTTTTTATATCTTCATGAAGTAGTTATGTAGTTCAACTAACTTTTGTTTAAAAATTTAATTAAATTTTATTTTAAGAGAGGAAAACTTTAGTTATTATAAGTATACTATATATTTAAATAATAGGTGGGGTCCACTAGGTATTTTCTCCTTCATTTCTCAAATATTTCCTTTTAACTCCAAAATGATTTGACTATATATGTATATGTATATGCATATGCATATGTATCAGTAGCATAAATTATATCAAAATAAGACACCCATCCAAAATATTCTAATTCAACATACACTTGTATCTCCTAAAATACCAAAATGACATGATATTTAAATTTTCCAAAAATAAATATTATATGCATACTATCTATCCCAAATAGAGTATCGAATGTGTAAAATAACAATGTCATGATACAAATTAAACAAGGTGAGGGTATTTGTTTTTGAAACATTATTCTCTTTCTTATCTACCTTTAGACACATCTGGTATAATATTGAGAAAGTATTCATAGTAATACTTATTCTCTTCAATCTTAACTATTTTTGGGTGCATGTCACTGAATGTAACTTATCTTTTTCCACTTTATTATTTTGTTGATTGTTGTTTCGAATGTTTAAAGGATTATTGGGATGCCTCGGTGCTACAAGAGGTAAAAGGTTTATTACCTTTATTTATCTGGAGATCATGTGGAGAAACTCTATAATATTTAGGAAGATAATGGCCCATGGAAGTAGTTGATGCAATAAGAGGTGTTGTATGAGGAGGAGGAGGAGGAGGAGGATTATTAGGCCATTGAGTGACACCAGAAGGAGGGTTTACACGTTTATTTTTTCAACCATCATTAACTCACTAGAAAGGAGGCTCAGGAAAGTCCATGATGATAGAATGTTGCTGCAAAGGTGCACTAGGAGGAGATGGGGGTTGCGGTAAAGCAGGTTGTCCACCAAGTTTCAAGTAACCAATTTGCACTATTCTATTAAATTCATCCAAATCAATATTGAAATGGACATAAAATATCATGTTCTTGTGCCTCCCTTGCTTCCAAAATACATTTGGAATTCTTCCCTTATCCCTCTATTTCCTTGTTTACCTCCTATGTTACTCCCTCTACTAAAGAAGCTAATCTAGTTCACAATTGTCATTTCAATTAGTCCAAAATTATTTAAGTATAATACAATAATTAGCATAATAAATATCCATTACAAACTCTTTTAAATATCCATTACAGTTCTTTTAAACATATGAATATGGAAATGCATGACTGCGAAAATACATATGAATGAGACAAATGATAAAGGGAGTATATTTTGCGAAAAGTGACATATAATGAAAGTAATGAATGAAATTCCATGCTTAAAATTTAAATTCGGTTAACATTCATGTACATATCTTTTAGACTTCTCCACTTTTTCCACTACAGAGCCAATACATTATCAATAAATCAACATGTAACTCTTTTTAGAAAATTTCCAAGCCATTTCTTATGTCAATCACTATGTTCACAAACCATTATATTCACAATATATCACATGCCAAAGTTTTCAAATCTGTGTATGAACAAAGTTTGCAGCAACCAAATTAACATGCCAAATTAAAATATGCCAAGCTAACCAAGTATACCATACATTATAAAGACATATAGGAGGAGTATGATGGCCATAAACAATGGGTTTGCAACAATTCCATCTTAAACTTAATAAATACTCTTAAAATTCTTCTTTTTGTACTTCTCTATGTATGAGAAATTCAACATATATTTTATTACATAAACAGGGGAAAAATGAACATGTAAATGAAATAATGTATGCCTAGGATGATATGATAAAGGAGATAAAATTATGAAAAATGATATATGTAATGAGATAATAATGTGAAAGTCTACGTAAAAACACTCTTAAGATTTTAACCCAACTGTCATTTTTCCATGTGTTTTTAAACTTGCTCACATTGCCAAACCAACCATTATTTATCTTTGATCGAGGTCAACTCAAACCTCCATATCATTCTTTAAATACTTAGAACATTGTAAGAAAAGACCCAAAAATAATTTCATACAAAATCAACTGATACCAATTACTTTGGTATGTCAATTCACACAATTGTGACCATTCATGATTTTGGACTAAGGGATTAGAACAAAGTAAAGACAAATAAGAGAGCTAACATGTATCAAAAAATAAATCAATGAGCTTGTATCTATAGCCAAGAATGGAAATAGATGGTGCGTTGTCAAATTATTTTGACATAGAGGAATATCAATGCTGAGCTCAAAATGTTCTCTTTCCCTCAACAAACCCAAAAAATTGACACCAATAAAATTCAAAACAAGTTTAGGTTTGAACCCAGGTCACAATTATGCATGTGGTAACAATTTCATTTATGGATTCGACCCATCAACCCTTTTTGGGTTTAAAATTCCTCACAACATATATAAAATGGAAAGAGCTAGTATGAACTAAGAGGAGTGACGAGTATACAAGAAACCACTACAATTTGAAAACCTAGAAAACAAATTCAACAATAGTAGCTCCAAACAACTATTTCAACTTTTTCAAGTTCTCAAAATAATTGCTTAATATGAGTGAAAGGTAGGGAGATAAATCTTCTACACTCACTACCAGATTATCCAGAGCTAAAACTAAATAATTAGGTAACAAATTAACTTGCAAGAAGATTCTCAAGAGTTGTGCGAGTACATACCTTGTCTCAGTAGTCAATTTATACCAATTCACGAGCTTGAAATAGTTGTAGCAATGAATAGGAATCTTTGTTTCTCGAGCCAAATCATAGCTCCCTCTACAATCCAAATCAAAACCAAATGATGAGAACCATATCCAGATCAAAGGTGGTAAAGCGAGGGTCTCACAATATTAAATCCCATGTCATTTCAAATTTAATGCACGACCGATGTAGTGGCCAACTCAATTCCCATATGCCGCCAACATTATATAAACCAAATTCTATCAATGAAACCCCTATATATATGAATGTTTGATCAAAACTTCATTGACATACCCCATATACATTCTTGCACCAAAGTATTCATACATATGTTTAAAATATATCAAAACCCAAAACGACTAATGATATATGTTAAGTGCATAATCCTTTAATATCATATACCTTATGATATCAATTCCTCAGATACCAAAAATTCACTTTGACTAATAAACTTCAAAAACATCAAACAACAACTTATATAGCGCATGCATGCTATTTATTCATGGGTTATTTCCAATTGCATGTTAAAATGAATCCATTATGATGAAGATCCTTGACTTATAATCTAAGTGTATCTCATGCAAACACCCACAATATATATGTTTATTCCAACGTCTCATGAATTGAGAAAGCTCAAATGTTCATCAAATGTAAAATTCCACTAACTTTTATGCTTGGAAAGTCTATATATACCACTATATATGCTTTGAGAAAAACAACCTGCAACTCAAAACTTGTTATACCAGACAAATATCATGTTTTTGCATGAGTATTGAATTGCAAAAATTTCAATGTCATTGAGTGTAGTGAGCATATAACCATGTAAAATGAAGGGACCATAACTCCATACACATCAAGAAAAAATGATCTTCGATGAAAAACTTCTTTGATACCATGCTCAATGATGACAATCCATATTAATTCTATGTCAAAATGTTGAGAAGGTAAATGCCAAATAATTTTGGTGTTTTTTCCTAGTGGGCCTCACATATTATAATTATATACAATTTTCAAATAAGTTATAGGCTCCAAAAATCTTTGCAAGCTCTTATGGTAGGTGAAAAATCATGAGTCAACAAATGGAAACTCCAAAGGGTAGTCTATTTCCAGTAGACTAGAACTCAAAATTTTAGGTTTCATGTTTTGAACTTTGGATTTTTTTTTTTTTATTGTATCTTCTTCTCGAGAATGATACTTCAACAAAATTTTGGATGAAAATTTAAAGAATTCCCATTGTAAATACACTCATGGAAGGGAAGAATGGGAAAGAATAAAACCCGATATACCAATAAAATTCATCAAGGCAATTTAGTTGGTTCGACAAGTACTCAACAAATACTATTGCAAACATAAGAAAGATAAATTATTTATCTTTGTTGTCTGTATTCTTAATCATTCAAGTTAAATTTAACAAAAGTTTTGCAAAACAATGAAAATTAATGTAACTTGAATGATCCAGTTGCTTGAGTAAATTCTTCAAAATCAAAATCAAGTAAAACAAAATCAAAATAGAAATCAAGATGCATACAAATAAAAAATTGTAAAAAGCAAAATAAAATATGTACAAGAAACAACACTGATATAATCAATAAAAAATCAATCGGGTTCAACACAGTGTTTCAGATGTGAACCATTAGTAGTATAGGAAAATAACTGATCATCTTTGTCTTTGATTAAGTAAGAATTATTTCCAATTACATAGGTGATTATTTAAGGACCTAACCATAAATTTTGAAACTTCTAATGTTTAACTTTGTCTACATGTGTAAAATCTCATAGAAGCAATTTCTCACCATCTGCAAAAGTAGTTGATTTATCCCTTTTATAAAAATCCTTTTTAATGGTTTGTTACCTTTTCTTAAGGTTATCAAGAGTGTATATTATATGTTCTTGTAAATCCAACAAAGTATGTATTATTTGATGGAGATTCATAGAGTTTATCTCTTCAACCTGCAAGGATAATCTGAGACAATTGAGTTCAAGTTTAATAGGAATGATGACTTCTTGGCCATATAATAGCTAAAAAGGTGTATGAAATGTACTTGTCTTAGTGGTCGTATGATCTACCCATAATTCATAAGTTAGTAAGTGTTCCGAGGAAAATATCTCTATGGCAAGGGATAAACCACAATAGACGGAATGACACACATAAATCAACTCCAATCCCAAGTATTATATATAAATGAAATGCTAACAAGACAAGGACAAGATCCTACCTCGTCCTGATGTTCGATGAAGACCACCGTTGAGCACACACCTCAAAACTTTATACCTGCAACTTGTCCTCAACAACCAATATACCCAAGAATATGGTGATAATATATAATGTTATCATATATATTAGCATAATCCATTAACATAGATGACAAATACGCCCATGGAATAATAACTCAAATATTTACAAGATATCAATTGGACAAGAAAATAGTATTTCTATTAAAATAATCAGCAAAAGTATATTGGTGACAAACTTATGTAACGACACATATCGGAACCGAGAAACTAAGTCCCTCCAGTTGGGCCTCCACCAACGACAAGATCATATAAAGGAGACAATGAGGTTCTCCATCACAAAGAAGGAAAATCTTGGGGGATGAACAAGGAGTTCAGACTTTCAAGAATAAAGGAATGCAAACTCAATATGAAGTGAAATTTCTCTAGAGTGTATTTTCTCTCAATGTTGAATTGTTCAATCTCTCCTCCAAGGCCTGGATAAGGCTCAATTTATATCCTTCATATGGAAATGATGGGCCGAATCGGAGCATTTCTAGTATATGGAAGGTGAAAGATCATGGATATTGTGACATGGCATGGAAACCTGGAATAATTTTTAATTTTGAGCACCAAACCCGATGTACGCGCTCTTTAGTGGAGGAACCTACGTATACGTATGTTGTCTAATTGATAGGGAGCGTATATGTGGAAAAATGTGTTTTTTGAATTTGGAAGGTACAAAAGGGGACTTCAAGTCTTCATAAGGAAATGGAAATGCCATCCAAGAAAGTTGCATGGGGTGAGGAAAAAATTGTTGTAACAGATGCCCCCTAATGTGTGAGGTCAGAGGAGTATCTGTGATGGCCGAAATACATTATAATTCCCAGAAGTGGAGTAATGGAGACTAAATAGTAAGGGCTAGTTACTCATGAGAATATTACAATCTATAATGACTTTGTACACATGGCTTCCAAACTGAATTACACTGCAGATCCATGTGGCCATATATCAAATAGTTTCTCATGGCCATAAATAGGCAATACAAAGTGCCATAGGTTGTCATAGTCATGAACAAGGAACAGTAGAATCGAGTCTCAAAATCAATCTGAATATATCCATACACAATGGAGTACAATTTGATCTCCCATGATCATTGAAGTCATATAGATACTAGTCCAATAAAAGAAAACAACAAAATAGGAATGCTACTATGGTAAGCTAGAGTTATTCTACACTATCCACCGAAGGTGCATGTCTACATCATGTGAATAGAGGACTTGATGTCAAACACAATGAGACTTCGTTTGATTACCAATCATTAAGGTATACCATTAACAAACAAGAGATAACATATCGATAATGAAAGTAGGTATCAAGGCACCGAGTACATTCTTGCAAGTGTGAATAAGGGTTTTGAGGTCGTACACTTGAAGAATCCATCGATCAAGAGAAATTAATGTATTCCCAATTGTCGATGGTGGGAGAACCTGCCACTGATGACTACAAGGCTCTAGGTATGCATAAGACTCTAGGTCTCATTCCCATAATAGATGATTTGAAGTCGATGGAAGGAGACCCGCTGAAAGGAGAGCATTAGGGCATCTCTCATCAGTCAGTACAAGGTACAAATAAATATCCTGATGATTAGGAGACGCTTGAATGAATAGGATGTTCATCAACCAATGAACCTGTGCGTCTCTCGCATGCACCAGATGCAAGTAGTGCACAAAAAATACCCTCTGAATAACAACCAATAAGGAATACTACTGACAAGGGTGAGGAAACCACCAATAATGATAATGGAATACAAAACACTGCACGAATCCCAATGTGTGAAATATATTTCTTGTCTTTGAACACAAGGGAAGTCCCCCAGTCAATGACCAATGAGGAAATGTCAATTGTTGGGTTCAAGGTTACCTACCCATAATGAAAGTAGGACCAGGGTGCATGATAAGACTACCACTTCATGTGACTTTAAGATACACAGAGTGTATGGCCAACATGCAAAGTCAACAGTTCTGAGGAATGACCGACACAAGATTATAGACATCCTTTGAACAAGAGCATGAGACATATGGATAACTCATGAAACATATATTTGATGATAAAACTTCATGATGCAGAAGGCATACAAAAACTCTCCATAGGGACTGGAAGAATAACCAATAGGAGGAGTAAACTCTAAGTAACGAGCTCATCTTCCTAAGTTCATTCTAAACCCAAAATTTGGATGATAGTGGACTCAAAATTTTGTTCTATGTTCAATGGAGACACGACTGCTACCAATAAGAGATAATATTGCTTTCCCGCCTGTATTTTTTTGTTTGTTTCATAGGAAAAGAAATGCTATGATACAAGAGAGGAAACAAGTGTTGTGAGTAAGCAACTAGCTCCAAATAATGGAACATACCTATGATCAATTCAAGGAAGTGCATGCAGGGCATGGACACTCAGGGGAATGTTTCCTCTTAGGGTACAAGGTGTCAAGTTGCAAAGGATATATTAAAAAAGGCTCTGCTTGGCTAGTGATGGAAATTGTTGAGGTAAGAGGATTGTAACTAGAAAGAGGGAACCAACAATAGGCTCAATATTGCAAGCATGATGATGGAATGCGATTACAAGTTAACTCCAAAGAATGTCCTTTTTCGTAGATTTAGTCCCCTAGGTCCGAAAAAGTATAAAACAATACCAGGAGAACTCTTCTAGCCAATGGTGACCAGAGTATTCCTTTTTCATAAGTAGTCTAGTTGGTCCAAAAAAGGGTTAAATTTGCACCAAATATACGTCCTTTAAAATCCATTTTACGAGTGTGAAATATACAAGTTCACTCATCAATCTTTTCTCTTTTCAGAGAGTCAGAAAAGTGATTAACCAAGACTCGGGGGGAGTCCCATAGGTTACGGTTAGAATGCTTGTGAGTAAGAATATGAGGGTCGAACGCAAAGTCATATTGGAACTATAAGGAACTCTAGGTCCTATGGAATAACTTCTACATGGGCACCAAATGGAAAAAAGGTTCTAACTAGGGCACCCATGTTTGGTAAGCCTCTACCACTTAATAACGACACTTCTAGTAGCAATAAGAAGGTTTTATGTCACTAATAAATGGGTTCATACCTAAGGCATATGGATTATGGTCATAGGACGATGCAAGAATGAAAATTAGAGTGACAACCTATCCTATATTTTGGTGAAAGAAAATACCCACCAAAGGCATGAATGAGTGGTATGATGTTGGAAACCGTAAAAACTCCTGGACAAAGCCAATTCTTTCCTTTGCACTATTAGTCCATAAGGTAAAACATTAGCACAAACTATGTGAAGTGGGTAAAAAATTTCTGCTAATAGTAAAAATAGACCATTTTACCATACCATTTGATTTTTTTCACCCACATAGTGCATTTTAGGCCATTTCAACAACAATATTCAAGTGTCGATTGCGGGAGCTACCATCAACGAAATTAAGAACCATCTGGACCAAGTAAGTTCCCATCCCTTATAATTCAAATTCAATGGTTTAAATTTTAATTTTAGTCCTCATTTTTTGAGTATTAGAGGGAGAAACATGTAAATTAGGGTATACACGGGTGATAGTTCATTGGGTTGCGTATATAACCCCATATATGTAGGCAAGGTGAAGTCTGCCTGCATATATGCAATAGTATATGTGACTGTTACCAAGCTATCTCACATACAATTCTGTGAACACTTTTTTTGAAATAATTTAACTCAAAAATGGATTTTTCTTTGCAATATGGTGATTGAATAGAGGGAGAGGGAGCATGAAGAGATAGATGTAGCAGTGGAAAGGGATGCAGGGGACCAACAAGCTTTAAAAATATGTTGCCTTTATAATTTTTTGTCTCTCAAAGGAATGAGGGCTCAAGTGAGGTTACTCCAGATGCTAGTAAACTATTGGGATCCGGAGACAGAGGCCTTCAACCTCAAAGGGAAACCATTGAGGATTGAAGTGGACGCCATATATTTTATCATAGGATTGTCTCGTTGCAGAGAGATAGTGAATCTTAAGGCCCGAGGGGATAGGGGTGGTATGACCATGGATGAGTACATTTCCACCCAATGTGCTGCAGACACAGATGGTTAGGAACCAAATATCAAGATAACATAGAAAAACCTCAGAATAAGTACTCAACGCATTGAAAAAGAGAGAATTTCAGATAATAAGCTTCTTCGAGGGGGAAATCTCCTTATACACCACAAAAATTTCCAAATACAAGATGATTCCAAATGAAAATATCTCCTTGGTATATATATGAGACTAGGACGTACACTTGCAACTAATGGACCCAAGCCGACATAAATAAAATAACATTACTAATGTAATATGCCCCAATTAAGGGGTAATGTGACACTATTTAGGTATTAACATGCCCCTCCCCTTCAGACAAGTGTTGTCTACAATGCTTGAGTAATTATGAATGTTTCTTTATAAAAGACTCATCTTCCCAAGTGTAATCTTCAGCAATTAGTTTCTTTCACTTAATGAGATACTCTGAAATGGATCTATTCCTCAGCTGGAGAATTATTGTGTCAGTGATAGCTTCAGGCTCCAAAATGAATTTTCCTTCCTCTTCAAGTTCTAGAAATATAGTTTGAATTGGGATCTTGTCACCTATAACCTTCTCTGAGCATGAAAGATGGGAAACTAGGTGTACTTGTGAAGATGCAGGAAACTCCAATTTGTATGCCATAGTACCAATCTTTTGAAACACCTTGTAAGGGCCATAATATTTTGGTGATAATTTATTATCCTTATTGGCTTGCTTGAGGGACATATGTTTGTATGATTGTAATCTTAAAAACACCCAATCCCTTACTTCAAAACATCTTTCACTATGATGTTGATCTACTTGTTGTTTCATGCGATTCTATGCCATGGTCAGGTTGTCCTTTGAGAGTTGGAGAACTTGTTGTTGATGCTCGATGTGATATTCCACTGCTTGAACCTTAGATTTATCCTTTAGAGAAGAATTTATGGAAGGAGGGTTGTATCCATAGAGTGAAATAAATTGTTATCAGACAAATCTGTAAGTGCAGACACAAACTAATCTCCCTAACTTCAACAAGAAGCTAGAACAAAATAGGGCAAAATATAAGTTTCTCCTTAGATTTCATTGTCATACAAACTAGTTTAGAGAGGGACAAATGACATACCATTTAAATGATGCTTGATCCTCACTATTGTTGTCATTGCTCCATCTCTGGATTTGTGGGATGGTGAACCTGTTAAGAAGCACAAACCAACAAAGAGAGAGAACAACGATATATATATTCCAATGAAGTCTATGTATAATATCAAGGAGTTATACAATAAAAGTAGAGACACCTTTATAGGGAAGAAATGTATTACTACATTATATTGAATGAAAGTGGAGAATACAACCCATGCCTTGATGTTGCAAGGTCCCTTCCAATGAACCTTTTCTTCAACACACACACCTTTGCTCCAATTATTTTGATGAAGAGGATTCATAACCTGACTTGGAAAGCTAAAGCAAAGCTATCACAAGTACAATATTCAACAAAATTCTTCATGAATAAGCCAACCTATCCTTTCCCATGAGAGATCCATCTTTATATAGGGTGAAATAGGGATGGATGAGGAGATTAGGATGATCCCACTAAATCAGAGAAGTGAGTAAGATCCAAATCGATCGGAGGCCACCTCATCTTCTAGAATATTCCCTTCTAGAAATTTCATGAATTTCATCTTTTCCTCTTTTTTGAGCTTCGCCACACCCTATGCAAAATAAACCTCTGACGCTTCCGTAGTATAGTTTTGGTGTAGCATGCGATGATCAAGCATCCTCTCACCCCAAGAATTTAGCAGGGTGCAACGATCTCCTTTTATATGGATTTTAAGCAAAGAAAGATGATCCACTTTACTCATGGAGAAATTATCAGTTAGTATCTTTAGGGAACATATAATTGAGTTATGCACATATCTTCAGTTGATCCTAAGGGTGAAAAAACTAATTTGTAACAGAATTCCCCCCAAAGTATGAAGTTGGAACCTGTGACAGCTGAAATACTTTGTAGAATGTGTGTGTCGAAAACAAGGAGCGCATTGGTCGAGAATCTGCAAACAATCAAGCATCTGCATAATAATATACCATATTCTGAGCTAGTCATTCCCATACTCATAATACAAGTGACTCTAATCTTAAGTTTCAAGTGAGTCATAGCCACCAAACATACATTGTGGATCCATGTCATCATGATTCAACATAGCCACGATAAATACACTATGGATCCATGCTCTAAGAATCCAAATTGGGACATAGCCACGAGACATACACAGTGGATCTATGTGTCAGTATATACTTATCAATACTCCATCACAACTTGGACCGATATAGTGAGATCCAGGGTCTTCATTTCCATCATCCTGAAGTACGAATCTAGACATGTGATTACAAGTGTTGAAGTCAAACATGGTAGAAACCACTTGATTACCAGTCATTAGTGAATACAATTAATAAGTGTGAGAGAAATCATCATTGATGTCAATGACTCCCAAGGTACTCTAATACAATCCAAAAAATGTGAAAAAATGAGTTTGAATTCGAACACTCGATGAAATCTTCCAATCAGGGGCCAATGATGTGAATCCATTGTTGAAAGTGATGAAACTTTCCATTGAGGCATGTAGGTTCCAAGGTACTAAATGATTTCTAAGTCTAGTTCTCGAATAATGAGTTGAATTCGACAGGAAAAGACTTGTCACGGGAGGGCCTTAATGTATCCCCCATCAATGACATGAAATATGCAACATATTTGAAATAGATCAGAGTATGAAGTGATTTAGAACTGACTTAGGGAAGGCTTACATGGTAGGATTTTAAATACTGCAGATGGTCGACTCGATAGAAGGCTTGTTTAGGTTGGACTTCTCTTGAAAATATGAAAGAAACGACAATTTTCTTGGCAACATTGAGTCAAGGAGGACCCAACATATGGACTTGTGGATGGTTAAACGAGAGACAAATGGATTTCCCAACCTGGATACAATGATGAAGAGGGGTGTCATGTTCAAGAGAGAGTTACTTCCACTAACACAGATACAAATATACATTTCTTTCCCTATTTCCCCCCACCATTTCTGGTGAGTACCTCTTTATTTTTACGCAAGATTGAGGAGGATAAGATATGCTTGTAATGTAATCTCATCCTTTGGATGAGTCCCTTGGAGTATTTTTAACAAACCCTAGGAAGGAGTGGTTCGGTCCCATATGGGCCTTTTGATGCTTGTTTCATGAGTCCAAAGAAAGAAAAATCAGGGGTTTCTCATGTTTAGAGAGTCTGAAAAACACTTAAAGAAAACTCCAAAATGTCCTTTTTCGTAAGTTAGTCTGTCAAGACCGAAAAAGAGATAATCTACCGCTCATCCGAAATTTTCTTCAAATACTTTTACGAGCGTGAAAAGAAAAAGGTTGCTCGAATATATTTTCATGTTTAAGGAGTTTGAAGAGAGCCTAAATGATACTCCATAGGGTTCATTTTTCGTATTTCCATTATGAGTCCAAAAAAAATGATAAAAGGTTACTCGATTACATTTTCATAGTTTCACAAGCGTGAGAAAGAATTAAGACCATGCTTAGAGTTTTTCCTGGAAAACCCTAAAAGTATATGTACATAATAAAAACACGCAAAAACAACCAAAAAGGAAGGATCCATATCAAAATTCTGGTCCTTAGATCTCTCATCCTGCAATAGAGACACTTTGCAAAGTTTATTAGGTTTAGGGCATAGGTAAAAATATTTAAAAATTAATTTAATTTGAAATTAAAATGGTAAAAAGTGAATAAAATAGGTCAAAATATTTCATTTACCATTTCATTTGCATTTTCACCCAACGAGTGCCAAAAAACCCCCTTTTTCCTCTAAATTTCAAGTGACGATTCTGGAGCACCCGGTGGATGATTTCTCGAGCCACTTCCGTCAAGAAGGTATTCTTCTTCCCCTCTCTCTTTTCATGGATGAATTTTTCATTTTTAATTGTTCAATTTTGAGTTATGGGAAATTTTTTAGGGGTTATTGCGGTTTGAGATCATCGCAGGCTCACCCTATCGTGAACTACGATGATCGAAAATCACCACAGGGGTTCCAAAAATAGGGTGCGACAACACCACACTGTGGGAAAGAGAACCCCTGCTACGACCATGACTCAAAATTTAAAAAGAGAAATAGAGATAGGAAAACTTCGAACTTTTAAATTTTGATGAACCTAATCATCTTTTAATGTTGTTTGGCAGGTTTTCATCAATCATTAGGCTCGAATCGAGGGAACGTGAGAACAAGGAAGAAGATTAATTTGCTGGGAATGACCTGGGTGCTGTCATGGCACTCCAAGAGTGTGGCTTGCTCAATTTTTTCAAATTTCAGGGCATGAGATCCCAATTGAGACTATTGGAGTACTTAGTCCACATGTGGGACGTCAATGAACAAGCTTTTCATGTGGGTGTGCATACACTCACCTTAGATATTGATGAAATTTACTTCTTGAAGAGATTATCTCATTGAGGCTCATGGGTGTCGCTATCAGAAAGCAAAGGCAGTGGTGAACCCATGGACTATTATGTGGCACATCACTGCGTACCAGGTACAAATAAGCATAGTGGAAAAGTTTCCATAAAGGATGTTCAAGATTTGCATTTGAGAATTATCCTCTACACTATCACTCGGATGGCAAGGAATGCAGCCCCAATTTTTTTAAGAAATTTTTAGTATGCTATAGAGTGTATGGAGCCCCGAGTTTTCAATTGGTGTGAGGGTCTTCTAAAAAAAATGAAAAAACAATTGACAAAGTGTAAGAACGATCGATTGAAACAATTCGGGTATGGATCTATTTTGGTATACTTCTTCCTAGAGAGGGTCCCTATTTTATGCTTACAACATGTGTAATGGGGAATACCCGCTGCACGTGATCCTCAAATGAAAATATGGGTAGATTTGATGGCTCGTCATGGAGGCATGCCAATCGTTACATATGACCAATATTTCTTCCAGTGGCTGAGGGATCAACTTGTTATGGTTGAGGACTATGCATATGTTAGGACTGACTTCCGTGGAGACCTTGACTTGGAATTACCTGAGGATTCTCAGTGGGGAGAGATAGGTAAGAAGAATGTATTTGATTATATGTTGTTTTTGGTATTTTAATTATAAAATGTTTTTTTTATTTATCCGAGACTAATCAAGTGCTCTCAATAATGAAAATGTGGTGCCTTTTCAACCTCCAAGATAATATCCTATTCAAATATGTAGAGATATAGGTGATGTGGTGGGGCGAGGGGTGGTTACCAAGGATATCGAGGAGATCAAACAAAACCTTTAGGGATTGACCATGAACATCCCTGACATCATTGTGCACAAGTTACCTCCGTGCTACCAATGCCATACAATTGGCATATCAACATCCATTGGTCGACTGCTCTGTTGAGTGACACAGGTAGTCGTTTGTTATAGCGAGAAACATCCTTGATGCTTATGTATATGAAGCTATGAGCTTCACCTTTTTGACATTTTGGTCTCAGGACAAACACGTTTTTGTAAATTTTGATGTTATAATATAAAGTTCCTACCAACTTACTTGTCTTTTAAATGTGTGTTTGGATTTACAAATGGCACAAATGTCTGTCTAAAAGACAATTAGCCAGTGCATATGTTAAAGTTTTTAGACATCTAGGAATATGTTGATATTCAATATAATCAAAATGTCTTTCTAAGAGGAAAATTATCAAGTATACCCGTAACAATGTAGGACTTCAGATGGAATAAACATTACTCAATTGTAGCACCATTAGTTGTGAATCAAGACGAACAATAAGATGACATATGCCAAAAGAAATGGAATTGGTTAATAACTCAATAAATTCACTATATTCCATGATATTATTAGTTGCACGACCAAGGAAAATATCACGTAGACTGATCAACTCATCTGTAGGTGCATAGCTTTCCCATGCAGCAGACACTAGGTTTTGAGTGTTGTTACTAGCACCATTAGCAAATCCCATATAGGGTAGTGAGGATGCCGACATCTAGAAACCAAGCACAAGGAAAGGTAAGAAACTTAAAGGCAGAACAAGAAATGAAAAATCATACACTAGAGTATGATACACTAAAAATACAAAGAACTCATGCAAAAAATATTTTAAGCATAATACTTCTTCAAGTAAAGCCTATTTCCGGGTTCACCCAAAGGAATTCCATCATAATCCACCAACTCATAATCCACTTTCTCTAACACTTGTTTAACGATATAAGGGCCATGCCACATGGGCTCGAATTTGCCAACCCCTAATAAGTCACTATCTTGTTCGTAAAGGAGAACTAAATCACCCTCAGAAAAACCACGTGGTTTGACATGCTTGTCGTATTGAGCTTTGACATGTTTCTTCTAGGTTTTTATGACTAATGTAGCGTCGTGACGAGTCTCATCTAATTGCATCAGATACAATAGACTCTCTTCTTTGGCTGAGGTGTTAGGGATAAGTTCGACAACTAGTTTCAAATATGGGATTTCACATTCAATCGACAAAATAACTTTGATACCATATACTAACTAGAAAGGTGTGAACCCTATGGAAGATTTAATGGATGTCTGATAGGACCATAATTCCTAAAAGAACATTGTGTTCCATCTTGACTTGTGAATTCCTACCATTCATCAAAGAATAGTAGTTAGAACTTTGTTGATTACTTCAACCTGGCCATTGGATTGTGGATAGTAAGGGGTTGCGTTTTCATGTCAAAGACCCCACTTATCGGTAAGTTCAAACATCATGAAATTGTGAAAATGGATACCATGGCCAGTGATGATGGATTGAGGGACACCAAACCTAGTGACGATATGATTGAATATGAACAATGCTGCATTTTTCCCAGTATTATCAAATATAGGAATCACCTCGACCCATTTAGTGAAATAATCCACAACTACAATAATGTATCCATGCCCCTTGACTGAGTGAGGGTTACATTTCATGAAGTCAATGCCCCATTTAGTGAATGGACCAACATAAACTACAGGGTAAAGAGAATAAGGATGTGATTGAATCTTATTGTTATATGTTTGAAAAGTGTGGCATTTCTGAATGGTAGTAATGCAATCCTTAAACAACGAAGGCCAGAAGTAACCAGCTCGTAAGATCTTTTGGGAAGTGGAATACCCAGACATATGGTCACCACATGCTCCAGAATGATAGTCATTTAAAATTTTCTCAGCTTCATCATAGGTTAGAAATCGTCGAAATATGGAATCAATACCATGACGATAAAGAGTATCACTGAGGATAATGTATTGACAGGATTGATACTAGATTCAACGACGATCTACATGAGAAAGATCAGGCCAAAAAGTTTGGGTTTGGAGATAAATGATAATTTATCCATACCATATGTCATCTGAACTGATCAGAAAGAGAGACTCATTAGGAAAATAATCCTCTACCTTAGTTTTTGTATCAGTGGAGGGAAGGTCACATATCAATTCGACAAAGACAAAATATTTCTTTGAATTGGCTCGATCAAACTCCAAATCAAACTCCTGGAGAATCACTATCCATTTGGATTATTTTCCCCCCAAAAATTGTCGTGTAAGGATATGTTGCATAGGGTTACAATAAAAAATGATGGTGGTTTTGTGTATTAAGATATAATGACAAAACCGTTGAACAACTTGAACAACCGCCAAGGCCAATTTTTCCACATGCATATATTTGGTTTCGGTGGTCGTTAAACTCCAACTCAAATAGTAAATAACATGTCCATCATGAGAATCATCCTCTTGGACTAGAACCATGGCTATGGTAGAGTATGAAGTAGCCAAGTATAAGAAAAAATCTCGACTATAATCGGGGGAAATAATAGTGGTGTACGAGTTAAGGAAAGCTTAAAAAATTCAAAGGCTTTGTTGGCAGTGTCGTCGCATACAAAATTTCAGGGCATGAGAGCCCAATTGAGACTATTGGAGTACTTAGTCCACATGTGGGCGTCAATGAACAAGCTTTTCATGTGGGTGTGCATACACTCACCTTAGATATTGATGACATTTACTTCTTAACGAGATTATCTTTTTGAGGCTCCTGGGTGTCACTATTGGGAAGTAGAGGCAGTGGTGAACCCATGGACTATTATGTGGCACATCACTGCATACCAGGTACAGAGGAGGATAGTGGAAAAATTTCCATAAAGGATGTTCGAGATTTTCATTTAAGAACTATCCTCTACACTATCACTCAGATGGCAGGGAATGCGGCTCCTCACATGGATTTACAAAGCCATTTTTAGTATGCTATAGAGTGTATGAAGCCCCAAGTTTTCAATTGGTTCGAGGGTATTCTAAAAAAAATGAAAAAACAATTGACAAACTGTAGGAACAGTCGATTGAAACAATTCAGGTATGGATCTATTTTTGTATCCTTCTTCCTAGAGAGGGTCCTCATTTTATGCCTACAACATGTGGAATGGGGAATACCCACTCCATGTGATCCTCAAATGAAAATATGGGTAGATTTTATGTCTCGTCATGGAGGCATGCCAATCGTTACATATGACCAAGATTTCTTCCAGTGGTTGATGGATCAACTTGTTATGGTTGAGGACTATGCATATGCCAGGACTGACTTCTGTGGAGACCCTGACTTGGCATTAACCGAGGGTTATCAGTGGGGAGAGATAGGTAAGAAGAATGTTTTTCATTATATGTTGTTTTTGGTATTTTAATTATAAAATGTTTTTCTTATTTATCCGATACTAATCAAGTGCGCTCAACAATGAAGATGTGGCACCTTTTCGACCTCCAGGATCATCTCCTATTCAAAGATGTGGAGAGATAGGTGTTGTGGTGGGTCGAGGGGTGGTTACTAAGGATATCAAGGAGATCGAACAGAACCTTAAGGGATTGACCATGAACATCCCTCACATCACTATGGATGAGTTACCTCGGTGCTACCAACACCATACAACTCGTGTATCAACATCCATTGGTTGAATACTCCATTGAGTGACACAGGTAGTCATTTTTTATAGTGATAAAAATCCTTGATTCTTATGTATATGAAGCTATGATCTTCACCATTTTGACATTTTGGTCTTAGGACAAACACTTTTTCGTAAATTTTGATGTTATAATATAAAGTTCCTACTAGCTTACTTGTCTTTTAAATGTGTGTTTGGATTTACAAATGGAACAAATGTCTGTATAAAAAATAATTAGCCAATGCATCTGTTAATGTGTTTAGACATCTAGAAATATGTTGATATTCAATATGATCAAAATGTCTTTCCAAGAGGAAAATTCTCAAGTATACCCGTAACAATGTAGGACTTCGGATGTAATAAACGTTACTCAATTGAAACACCACTACTTGTGAATCAAGACGTACAATAATATGACATATGCCAAATGAAATGGCATCAGTTAATAACTCGATAACTGTACTATATTCCACGATATTATTAGTTGCACGACCAAGGAAAACACCATGTAGACTGACCAAGTCATCTGTAGGTGCATAAAATTCTCATGCAACAGACACCAGGTTTTGAGCGCTATTACTAGCACCATCAACAAATATGATATAGGGTAGTGAGGATGGTGACATCTAGAAACCAAGCACAAAGAAAGGTAAGCAACTTAAAGGCAGAACAAGAAATGAAAAAAGCACACACTAGAGTATGATACACTAAAAATACAAAGCACTCATGCAAAAAATATTTTAAGAATAATACTTCTTCAAGTAAAGCCCATTTATGGGTTCACCCAAAGTAATTCCATCATAATCCACCAACTCATAATACACTTTCTCCAACACTCGTTTAATGATATAAGGGCCATGCCACATGGGGTTGAATTTACCAACTCCTAATAAGTCATGATCTTGTTCTTAAAGGAGAACTAAATCACCCTCAGAAAGAAAACACGGGGTTTGACATTCTTGTCGTATTGATATTTAACATGTTTCTTCTGGGTTTTTATGACTAATGTAGTGTCATGACGAGTCTCGTCTAATTTCATCAGATACAAGGGATGCTCTTATTTGGCTGAGGTGTAAGGGAGAAGTTCGACAACTAGTTTCAAAGATGGGATTTCACATTAAATCGAGAGAATAAATTTGATACCATATACTAACTGGAAAGGTGTGAACCCTTTGGAAGATTTAATGGATGTCTGATAGGCCCATAATTATGAAAAGAACATTGTGTGTCGTGTTGAATTGTGAATTCCTACCAGCCGTCGAAGCATAGTAGTTAGAACTTTGTTGATTTATTCAACCTGGCCATTGGCCTGTGGATAGTAAGGGGTTGAGTTTTCATGCTGAAGACCCAACTTATCGATAAATTCAAACATCATGAAATTGTGAAAATGGATACCATGGTCAACGATGATGGCTTGAGGGACACCAAACCTAGTGACGATATGATTGAATATGAAAAATGATGCAATTTTCCCAGTATTATCAAATATAGGAATCACCTCGACCCATTTAGTGAAATAATCCACAACTACAATAATGTATCCATGCCCCTTGATCGAGTGAGGGTTACATTTCATGAAGTCAATGCCCCATTTAGCGAATGGACCAACAAAAACTACAAGGTAAAGAGAATCAGGATGTGATTGAATCTTATTGTTATATGTTTGACAAGAGTGTCATTTCTGAACGTTATTTATGCAATCCATAAACAATGAAGGCCAGAAGTAACTAGCTCGTAAGATATTTTGGGCAGTGGAATACCCAGACATATGACTGCCACATGCTCTAGAATGATAGTCATTTAAAGCTTTCTCAGCTTCATCATACGTTAGACATCGTCAAAATATGGAATCAATACCACGACGATAAAGAGTATCACCGAGGATAATGTATTGATGAGCTTGATACTGAATTCAACGACGATCTACATGAGAAATATTAGGCCAAAAAGTTTGGTTTTGGAGATAAATGATAATGTATCCATGATAACTGATCAGAAAGGGAGACTCATTAGGAAAATAATCCTCTTCCTTAGTTATTGTCTCAGTGGAGGGAAGGTCACATATAAATTAGGCAAAGACCAAAGATTTCTTTGACTTGGATTGCTCAAACTCCAAATCAAACTCCTAGAGAATCACTATCCATTTGGAGTATTATCCCCCCAACAATTGTCGTGTAAAGATATTTTTCATAGGGTTGCAATAAAAAATGATGGTGGTTTTGCATAATAAGATATAATGACAAAAATGTTGAACAACTTGAACAAACACCAAGGACAATTTTTCCACATGCATATATTTGGTTTCGGTGGTTGTTAAACTCTGAATCAAATAGTAAATAACATGTTCATCGTGTGAATCATCCTCTTGGACTAGAACCATGGCTGTGTTAGAGTCCGAAGCAACCAAGTATAAGAAATAATCTTGACTATAATCGGGGGGAAATAAGAGTGGTGTACAAGTTAAGGCAAGCTTCAAAGCTTCAAATGCTTTGTTGGTAGTGTCGTCCCATACAAAATCACGACCCTTCTTAAGAATTCGAGTGAAACCTTTAGTTAATTCAACATAATTGGGAATGAATCGACGTAAAATTTTTGCCTTTCCTTGCAAACTTTGGAGTTGGCGCAAGGTAGAAGGAGGAGGAAAATTGAGAATAGCTTCAACCTTCAAAGGATCCAGCCTAATCCCATGTGTAGAAATGATAAATCTAAGAAGTTGTCGAGACTCCACAGAAAAAATGAATCTGTGTGGATTCAATCGTATGCGATAATATTGACAACATAGGAAAACGAACCGTAAGTGTGCCAGGTGATCTTGGCGACACATGGAATGCGTCGATAAGTCATTGAGGTAAGGTTGTACAATGTGCTTAATATCATGAAAAACATAAGCCATAGTGCGTTGAAATGTTGCACCATCATTCTTGAGACCAAAAGGGATTTTACAGAATTTGAAGGTACCCCAAGGGATAATAAAAGAAGTCTTATGTTGATCCATAGGTAAAATATTGATTTGATTATAGCCGAATAATCCATCCATTAAAGAGAATATTTCACTCCCGAGACAATCATCAATGATCTAGTCAATGAAAGGGGTTGGATGATTATCTTTGGGACAATCCTTGTTGATATCCTATAATCAATACAAACACGGATCGTGCCTTATTTCTTCGTAACCAGAACAAGATTGGACACCCAATCAATCAACGCTACACGGTAGACAAAACTAACTTTAATATTTTTTTCAACTTCGAGTTTAATAGCAACAACTCTTTGTCGATGAACTAGGCAAAGTCTTTGTTGAATGGGTTTAGTGTCTAGGTATGTCTTAATCTCATGTACAACAATATCTAGATAAATTCCATGAATTTCTTCGTAACTCCATGCAAAAATGTCACAAAATTCTCAGAAAAGGGCCTTGTAAGCTCAGATCTCATCAGGAGAACATGAGGCACCGATATGAACATTTTCCACTATTCTAGGCTTAATCAAAATATCTAGAGGGATGGTGGGTGAAATATTGCCCAAGTTCCGTTCATACAAAACATCTCTTTTTGGTTAAGAAACTAGGGGCATAGAAATGACAGTAGACGGATTCAAAATCCATTGATAACTCTCGATAGTCTTGGGTTCCAGGAAGATAATAGAATGATGATGCCCATCATCCCATGGGGTATCTTCCATGGACATAATTGTCATGATCATTTAATCAGTGTGAAATACCACATGAAACATATTAGGATATGTATCTAAGAGAGAACGAGGAGAAGGAGTTGCCGATTGAATAGCTTGATAGGCCAATTCCACCGAACTTAAAGGCATTCAGTCTCCATAATGAAGACAATCGTCCAATCTAGGTACTATCCAAGGGTCATAAGACTCAGGGGTTTCACCAAAAGTGGTCAAAATCATGTTAATAGAAGCAACAAAAGGATAAGGAACATCGGGTGGTGGAACGAGGAAAGTACCCATTAAGGATGAATCCTTTAAAAGACCCACATCGACATTCTCATAAACAAGAGGTGTTTTTGCTATGAATGGAACGTTACTAGTGCACGAATCAGAACTAAAAAAGGAAAGTTGATCTACGGTAACAACTTTACCTTGGTGAGGGAAACATATCACACAAAAAAGAGTAGAAACAACTACACACATAGAATCGATCCAACTACGGATAAGTAGACGGTTGTAATCGAGAGGTGCATGAAACATCTCAACCTCAATAGTAACCTCTATTCCTTCTAACACAATAGATAATGAAGGAAGAACAACATAATGTTTAAACCCTGTACCATTAAAATATTTTTAAGTATTGTGTGATTCGGTAAGGGTGGGAGAGCCAATAGCTTTCCAACAAGTGACAAACATGATGCAAGTCAAAGCTCCTCCATCAACAACAGTTTGAGAAATATTTTTATTTTCCACAATGACTTGTATTTGAAATGCTAATTGATGAGGGAGCCTTGGAATGTGATCTTCCAAGTCAAATATTATCAATTTCATTTCAGTAGGATCGATTACACCAATAGACTTTAACAGTGCCTTCCGTTGTGTAGGAAAACTTTGAAGGACTTCAAGAGCTGACATCGCAGAAGGTGCTTGTGCAAGATCTTCTACACTACTATAGTTTTGAGTGGCACATGCATGGGGGTTAAATGACAACTTACGAATGACTCCTTTAGGAGGCAGACGAATAAACGTATCTAGACTTGGTCATTCAAGATGAAGATGGTCGTTGGGAGGTGAAGTCGATGGAGGAGGTTGAACCAATGGAGGTTGTGAATCACCAACTTTCTCTTTATAAGTAGAATAATCTTTGGTTCGAGTAGTGTTTGCAACTTCATTATTCTTGGAGTCACCAATACACATAAGTACATAAGATGTGGTAGAGGGAGAAGGTTTTTCATGGATAACCAATTGGGCCTGCTATTAAGAAGGAAAAGGTTGTGACAAAATTGTGGGTGTAGTAGGTGTCTCGGTCCCTTGCAGGAACTTATTAACCTCAGCACATCTATGACAATATTTCTTATAATGATCCTCACTATAGACAAGACAAGGATAACGAGGTTTGCACTTTTCTTTATCATCGGTAGGCTGAGTCTTGAGTTTATCAGATTGTTGATTATTATTTTTATCCTTTATATTCTTACCCTTCCCTTTCTTTTTATTTTTATTTTTACTAGTAGATGTAGACTGAGCCATATTAACCTTAGAGGTTTTACTGGGAGAAGGAGTCAGAGGAGTAGCATTTTGTACATTAGCAGTAGTAGATTTCGGATTGGAATGACTAGCTTGTTTGAATTGAGTCTCAGCATGAAAAGTGCCAATCACATTATCAACAACATGAGAGGCTACTGGAGGCATTGGGGTTGGATTTGTAGACATGCGAGGAGAATTAGGGATCAAGTCATATAACGTGCCCGTTTGTGAATAAACAAGATCCAAGTATTGAGCACAACTAATCACCTGCTCTTCAATGATAACACCACCCATGGAAAAATCACGGGCTATAGGATTGATGAGTGATTTGGTAAACCACTTAGCCAATAATTGATCAAGAAGGGGGAATTTGATTAATCGTCTTCTCCTCCTCCACTCATGAATATGATCTGAAATGCGAGTGGAAGAATATTGTTTAAATGAACTCAAAATTTTGGTTCCTGTCTCATATCATATTGGTAACTAGTAATGTGTTAAGAAAGCCATAGGTAAAGTGTTGAAATCATTGAAGAATCCTTGTGGCAATTCAATATACCATTTGGATGCAAAAACTGTAAGAGTTCGTTGGAAAAGACGTAATTGAATGGAGTCATTCATCAAGGATTTGTATGAACACCAAAGATGGAATTTCATGACGTGATTATTTGGGTTGTTTCCTGATCGACCATAAAACTTAGGAATGTCTGATTGAAATTTGTCAGGTATGAACATCCAATAAGTAGAATGCAAAATAATATCATTCAAAATCCTAGACAAATTCGGTAAATCAAAAGTAGCTAAAAATGACAACTATCTGTTCACTTGCGGAAACTGGTAATTTTGAGGAGGCAATCCCATAGGTATACCAATAGGACCATAAGCAGTCTGTAAATAATTAGAGGGTCTTGTAAAATTTAGTGGAGGAGGGTTTTGAGTCAAGTATCCAACATTTGTTGGTTGATTTGGTATGCTACCCTGGAAAGGAGCATTAGACTGAAAAGCTTGACCCCAGGTAGGATTTACAGAGGATGGATATGGTTTTTCGAGAGTAGGGGGTACAAATTAATTTAATTGGGGGTACAAATTAATTTAATTGGGGGTACAAATTAATTTAATTGGGGGTACAAATTAATTTAATTGAGGAGGTTTCCCCCAGGAGGTTGTTGATTTCCTTGGAAAGAAAAATTCCAAGGTTGAGTTTGTGATCCAGGTATATATTGTCCATAAACTGGGTTATGACCCCCAACTTGGGGTTGTACCCCAACTTGAGGTTGACCTCCCAGGAATTTGAAAACCATAAGTGGAAGAATGAATCATGCCTCCAGTTTGATTGGAACTACTTGGGCCAGGATGATTAGATCCTCCAGGTGGAGGTGGAGGAGTAATTCTAGGCCCTCCAGAGAGAACCTGGGTAGGTGTGGGAACAAAACCGCTAAAAACATTATACCTAGGTGGAACAAAAATATTAGGCCCTCTAGATGGACTCTGGGAAGGATTAGCAATAGAAGTATTAAGAGATTTATACCCAGGTGGAAGTGATGGAATTGATCTAGGTGGAAGCAACGTTCCAATAGGAACTTGAATTATGATCGAACTTCCAGCATAAAAATGTGTAACTTGTGGGACCATAGTAGAGCTAGTGAGATGGAGGGAAAGGATTGTATGAGTACCAACCAACAACGAGTCTGAAATCGTAACAACATTACTGGTCGTTCCAGTAAAATGATTAAATGTACTCTATAGGAAGTGGGAGTAACAAGTATATGTGATGACATATTTTGATTTGGGACCATTCTTAGTTTATCACAAATATCATGTCCCGAGGAGGTCCTCCAAAAATAACAAACATGGACTGAGCTAGGATTAAAAATTCCAGCAGTATGAACCATATTTCTAAATGATTCACTATGAAAGGGTGGATCGTACACACCAGAATTTGCGTAAGGTCCAATAGGTATTCTACTATAGTCTTCAACAACAATGTCTCCTGAAGATTTTATTCGAAGAAAGAGTGGATCTTGTATAACACTCAATAACCGATTTATAGGATGTTTTGATTCTACCAATGGAGTAGAACTTCCAATCTCAGAGGACGCATCATTATTAACTGCTCCTTCAAGAGAAGGACCCTCTGGTGAATTAGGAAGCAAAGGAGTGTATTATTCTTACTCTTCTGGAGGTAACCCTTGCATCCTATGTGAACGGTGAGGGCCAATGTTGGACGCACCGAATAAAGAATTAAATAAATCTATGGCCAACTAGAGAAACAAACAATACTCCACTAACAAAATCGAGATATCAAACACACAAACAAACCTTCTTATTTTGAAATCACTAGTTGGTGATGAAATCCAACTTCATGAAATTAAGACAAGAAGGGGCTGGGATAAAGTGGGTGGAAAATTTAAGTTAACGACCTGCTTAACGGACTTACACCCTGGTGCAAGCTCCCACACATAATATTGGGTATACCTTCCAAGGAGCCCGAGTGAGTTTGGACAACGTCGATTATAGGTACTGTGAAGACTTGCCCCTCCACAGTCACCTCATGTAAATAATCTAAAGAGAGAGGCCACCAAGGTTATCAATTACAACAATGATTTATGGGGAAGTAGTCGATAGTCCAATCCATGTGCATGGGCAGGGTATCTAAGTCTGAAATCGCCTCGAGAAGGTCCTCACAAGATTTTATTCTCAAGCGACCCCCAATAATACACACAATCTCTACACTAAGACCATCAAAGCAAGGTGAGTAACTCTGTCAGCCCTAATGCGACCTCGTGATTGACCCTTGTGTTAGAAGGGCTTTCCAGGACAAAATGTAGCAAGTGGATTTAAAATCTCCCTATCGCAAGATACTATTGTGTGTTTTGATTCTTTAAAGAGTGTGCCTCACGACCTATTCCAAAGCGCTATCCTAGCTAATGTTGGTGTATAAAAATTCTAGAAAATAAAAGTTTCTAAATAGATTTGAAAATTATGCTAAATTTTAATGGCTATTGCTTACTCTAAAATGGAAACAAAGATGAAACTTGATTAAGTATTTGACCTTGACCCAACAAAATGCAATGAGATATGAGATGCAATCTTTTCATTCGATGAACTCTAATTACATAAGGGAGACAATTTCATTTTCTAGAATACAACAAGTTACAAAACACAATTTCTCAATCTTTGAATGATATTGATGCCAAACAATCAAAGCTACTAAATTTTCCAATTTTCTCTTTTTCAACAAATATTTGAATGCAAACATTTCTTGTAAATACTACCAATAGAATAACAAACTTCAATCCTTTTCTTTTCAAATAAAAACAAATATCTAATTCAAAAAGAAAGAGTTGTCTAAGAATATCAATGCACTCACAACACTATTTCCCAAACTAAACTCATAATGCAAGAAAAAATGAAAAAGCAAGACAAACTTATTTTTCTAATGCAAACAAAAGTCGTTTTCCAATGAACAACAATCCAAAACTTGAAAAAGATCAATACCAACTTATCTATCAAGCACTCAGGGACAAAGGCTTAATATTATACCCTTGCAATAAGAAGTAAAAGATAAAACTTATAAAGATTATGGAAAAGACCCTCAATCACTTGAGAAACAATCAAATTCAGGCTAAAAGATGCAAACCAATCATCCACCATGACTAAAAATTCACCCCAAGAAGTAATGACAAATCTGGGCAAGGAGAAAAAGTTGATTGTCACTCCAAAAATTTCTACAAGAATTGTTGCACACTGCAGAAGAGCACAATGCGGTGATCAAGGATCGTCGTAGACAAAGGAAAAAACATAGTGCAACTTCATCGCTATGGTTTACACAAGAAGGGTGTGATGATGACTGAACATAAGGAAAAAATGGAAATAGGATAGAGTTTCTCAATGAACTTTCAGGACCCGAGAGTCAAAATGGATCACACAAAGACTCAGAGAATGAAATTGACCAAAAGCAGGCAAGCTAAAAGAAAAAATGAAGAAAAAACCAAAAGAGGATGTTCCCCATTATGGTTTCCAAATTTGTTATTGGAAAAATCGATAAGTCTGGACACAAACTAATCTCCCTAAATTCAACAAGAAGCTAGAATAAAACATGGAAAAATACAAGTTTCTCCTTAGATTTCATTGTCATATAAACTAGCTCAGAGAGGGACAAATGACATACCATTTAAATGATGTTTGATCCTTGCTAGTGTCGTCCTTGCTCCATATTTGTATTTGTGGGATGGTGAACCCGTTAAGAAGCACAAACCAACAAAGTGGGATAAAACATATATATATATATATATATATATATATATATATATATATATATATATATATATATATATATATATATATATATTCCAATGAAGTCTATGTATAAGATCAAGGAGTTATACAATAAAAGTAGAGACACCTTTATAGGGAAGAAATGTATTACTGCATTATATTGAATGAAAGTTGAGAATACAAACCATGCCTTGGTGTTGCAAGGTCCCTTCATATGGCCCTTTTCTTCAACACACACACCTTTTCTCCAATGCTTTTGACGAATATCATTCACAACCTGACTTGGAAAGCTAAAGCAAAGCTATCACAAGTACAATCTTCAACAAAATTCTTCATGCATAAGCCAAACTAACCTTTCCCATGAGAGATCCATATTTATACAGGGTGAAAGAGGGATGAATGAGGATATTAGAATGATCCCACTAAATCAAAGAAGTGAGTAAGATCCAAACTGATCGGAGGCCACCTCATCTTCTAGAAGATTCCCTTCTAGAACTTTCTTGAATTTCATCTTTTCCTCTTGTTTGAGCATCGTCGCACCCTATGCACAAGTAGCCTGCGACGATGCCACAGTCTAGTTTTGGTGAAGCATGTGACGATCAAGCATCCTCTCACCCCAAGCATTTAGCAGGTTGTGACGATATCCTTTGATATGGTTTTTAAGGAAATAAATATGATCCATTTTCCTCATGGAGAAAGTCTCATTTCGTATCGCCAGAGAACATGGAATTGAGTTATGCACATATCGTCAGTTGATCACAAGGGTGACCAAAATAATGTGTAACATAAATTGTGTCATTTTTGTTGTAATATGAAAGGAAGTGTTATACCACCATTATGCCAAGGGTAACTATTTGAACCATTGTGTTGTTTTATCAGAGAAAAAGCAACGAAGGTAGACTTCCAGACATTTGTTCAATATCTATGTTTGTCCAACAGATTGAGGATGATAGGATGATCTATGAGCCAATTGAGTACCCAAACAAGAAAATAATTCTGTCCAAAAATGTCCAATGAAGATGGGATCTCTGTCACTTATAATAATCTTTGGGCTTCCATGTAGCTTTTGAACTCTCTCCATGAATGCGATGGAAACTGTATTGGATTTGAAGGGATGAGAGAGTGAACAAAAGTGTGCACACTTGGTCAGTCTATCAACAATCACCATGATGATACTCTTTCCTATAGATTTCGGTAACCCTATGATGAAATCGTTGGACTCGGGGTCTTAATTGTTTCCACCTTGTTTTGTTGGAAAACCAAACATTTTGCCACAAAATTTTGAACATAATTTTCAAGGACATCCCAAAAAAGTTCCTTCTTGATCCTATGGTATGTGTTAGCACTCTGTAAATTCTATCCGGCTGAATAAACAAACAACATAGGTAACTGTTTCAACCAGCTTTAGAGCTGAGGCACTAGCCTGACCAACTCAGAGAGGGCTCTCTCGTGTCACTTGATATATCTATGGAAACCAACAGCTAGATTTGATTTGTTTGGGAGATTTTTAATAGAGTTGCTAGTGAAGAAGAGGGGAACACTATGGGCTATGGAGTCAAAATTCTAAAAGTGAACGAAGAAAATGCATAGACTGATAGAACTCTCCAGAGGACAAAGGCAAAATAAGGCGATGAATCTGAGTTATTCTTGAAATAAAAAGATGTGTAGGAAGATAAAGAAGACAAATAACTACATCATAGCATTGCTGAAACGAATTCTAAATAAGTTAAGAAGATAATCACATAGTTTAAATTTCTTAGACCAAGAGCATCGTAGGACGATTTCTAGGACTTTAAACTCTCCAATTTAAATTGAAGAAAATTTAAATGAAATGAAAGGCTATAGGAAATACATACGATGAAAGGAAACAAAGCTCATATCACCACCCATTAGAATCTTTTCATAGAGACTTCAAAATCTTCTGCATTTGTATTCAATTCAGATTTAAAAAATTTACAAATAAAGTTTGATACAACCAAAAAGGTTCTCTTACACTTCGGCCAACATTGGCTAATTCAAGCCTCTTAGTACTTCTACAATTTGATAAAAAATAACTGAAACTAAAACGTTTCAACTTCTGTAATAGTTTCGAATGTCAGTTTCGATATATGAAATGACTTACAATCATTAAAAAAAAGAAATGTTTCACCATCATGAATAATCTCTTTGACTACCTGGTTGCTTCCACTACACCTGGTCTTCTTTGTACTTCCGTTAGGTCTGGTAAGATGGGTGACAACTGGAGATCATCTGTTGGTTCCGGGGACATGGCATTTTGTCTTCCCCAACTGTACAAGTTCCTTCCATTGCGCTTCAGAGGGGATTTCGTAGTCCATCATTTCTTTAATCAAAATTTCCAGGTCGATGCATGTTGTGTAGAACATGATTGTCACACTGACTTTCCTGTTTTGAATTTGTTTAGAATTTTGAAATCAGTAGCTAAGTGTTCTACCAAGCTAGGACCCTTCATACTTTCTTCCATATCTTCAAACCTGGAATGGTCCATCCTGCATTGCATGAGAAGAGTGTGGTAATCTTCCTGCTTGTACAATGAGCCTTTACCATCCCAGAATGAGGGGAGGCATTTAGAAAAAAATTGTTCGAAGGCATATTTAAACTCTTGTATGCTATGGTCCATTTGCACAACTTTGTTCTGAACCGATCTGAGCAGGTTGTGTTTGGAAATGATTCTCCTGGATGAAATGATTAAAGTGGTCCCGTCTTTCACACAGATGGTATGAAGATCAATGGTTGGTATGGAATTCAACAAGTCGATGGCATTTTGGGCCCATTCCGAGGGCGTCTTCACTAGCACTTCATTTACAACAACACAACTGTTCTGAGTTGTAGCAACCATGTTGTCCTTGTCATTGATAAAGTTTAGATAACTTCTGAATTTAGCAACCTCTGCAACAATCGCGTCCCATATCACATGTTTGGCTCCTTGCAGTAGTAGTTTACCCTTCAATCTAGTTTTTATCTTGTTCACTCTTTCTTGCAGGTCTTGGTTCTCTCCGTAGAGTTGAGCTAATTTCTCATCCTTCACCTTAGCCTCTTGTTTCAGTTTTTCTAAGTTTTCTTTTAGATCCTTGATCTCGCCTGTTTTCAAACTTATCTGGGACATAGCTTGAACTAATCCCTCAACATTTGCTCCAACCTCTACATTAGCATGAATGATAATGTCCATATCTGATGTTGTCACCTGCATCTATGACCAAATCTCCTTCTCTTTCTCCAACTACAACACCTTAGCCTTGTAGTCTAGAGCCTCTTGTCTGAAGGTTTCCTTTTCCTGCTCTAAAGTAGTTAACTCTGTTGTTTGTGGATGGTATGTAGGTGACATATTCAATATTTTCTTCAAACTTTGAATCATTTTATCCTTTTTTTCCAGAGAGGCCTTCACCCCTTGTGGACCTTCAGACTCTAATCTTTTTACCTGCATCATACAAGCTTTGCTGGACACCTTTTCTTGTTTCAATTGTCCATCTAGTTTCAATACATGTGTTGTCAACCTTACAACTTTTAGAGCTAAGTTTAGGTAATCAACATACAACATATCACTGACATTTCTGTGGAAGTTCACTTTGTCAGGAGCCCCGATGTTCTCATAGTGTACCCTGAACTCAGATACCTTATCATTATCGACCACTACAATGTTGAATGCATTTTTCTCTACATCTCTGACTAAGAGTAGGTGAGCTTTGCACTGAGATTTCCCTTCCACTTCGGGCAAAATATCCTTTATGTCGCTATTGGCCATACTCCCTTTCACTGCATACTGATGTATCAAGTCTTCCTTAGATTGATAAACCGTCCTGGGAGTTTGGCCAAATATGTGTTTCCTGCTCCTGAAAACCTTCATGTTGCCTTCATTTTGTGGTTTGTCTTAGGGATTGATCTCTTCGTTCTGGACCTTAGTGTCTACCATCTCCATGCAAGTCTTTCCTTTCTTTTCTTCTTCTTCCAAGTTAATAATTGGAAAAGGTGATGTGGCTCTCATTTTCTTGAGGGTGTCTTGTTGGCCGCTAGCCCCTAGGGCTTCCAAACTGCTTCTCTTTTTGAAGATGCTCATTTTAGGAGCCTTGATAATCAACCTGGGTGAGGGTTTTTGTGCTGAGCTTTGCTGGGAAGTAGTCTCTATCTTCTTTGCTTGTTCATGTAGCGTGATGACCTCCATTTCTGTGTAGGTCTCTAGATTGGCCAATTTATCTAGTTCTTCAACGTGCTCGTGTTCATAAGGGCCTTGTCCGCTTGCCAATATTCATTTTGATATAACCTGATGTGGATCATATCTTCTTCCTTGCAGCTGTGTGAAACCAAATTCATTGAGTTTAGACTGAATTTGAGGCAAGCAAGACTTTCTCTTCACCACAAAAGGACCTACCATGAACGGGAATTTTAGATTTGAAGCCTTGTGAGATTTGAGGAAGTGTCTAGTCTCTAAGATGATCCTCTGTCTTATAAATTCCAACACAAATATCCTAGGAGTCAGGAAAACTGGTAAAAGGTGAGGTCCTTCTTGGCATCTATATACCCAAATCACGGTGGACTGAGTGAAAAACATCCAGTCTCTCATAACATTCTTCGACCTCGGTTGAAACAAAATTTTCATCTCTTCCAGGACTCTTGGCAAATCTGAACCAAAAATGAGACTGTATATTCTGAACATGATTTTGTTGATGAAGATGAGCATGGTGATATTTTTACACTCAGTCGAAATAAACGCAGCTTCAGGAAGCTCGGTATTGTTAGATCCCATAAACATTCTAAACATATGAGAGTAGTATCTGAAATGTCTCAATGAGCTGAAATTAACCAGCTATTGATGTATGTTCTCCGCAATAAATTCATCAAAACTGACACAGACTGATTGCCCAGACAAGAAGAAAATTAACAGCATTCCTAACATAACCTCTACCACAAACTTGTCATTGTCTAGACCTAGAATTTGACTGAGCAGAGAGCAAGCCCAGTGGACTTTGACGATCATGACGCTTATATTGTTAGGTAGGGATAGACTTTCTGAATGATGTTCAGGTTTGACTTTACCTTGGGAAAGCATTCCCTATAAATCATAATCGTTCTTTGTTTGTCAAATGGTTCTGACACCATACAGGATGCATCTGTTACATTTAGGGCATGTCTGAGCGAGGGAACATCTACTTTACATAAGACTTCTAACCCTAGTTTGTTTAGGATGACTCTTTCTCCCTGGGAATATCTCTCAGCACACCAGTTCACAAATTCGGGGAATGGGAAAAAAATTTCTACGACATAAGGGGTGAAAGAGGCTCAAGCCACTTCAAGAAAGGATATGTGGGATCCGACGTTGTTCAAAAAATTCACTTTGGACACATAAACGGGTGAGACCGTTGTCACTGTGTCGAAAACGTCGAAATATCTGTCAATTAGGGCGTCTTCCCTGGAGGGAGTAACAGGTTCACTCACGGATAAAACAACAGGATTGGAAACCATTGTGAAGAATACCTGATAAGTGGAGAGAAAACTGATTTGGTTTGGTCCTGAATTTCAAAATTTGGATGGAAGCTTTGCGCCAAATCTCCAAACGTTTGAATTCTTCAAATACTCATAGAATAATGCCCAGGGTCCCTCCTTTTATAGGCATCTATTACCATCAGGGTTTGGAGAAAATTGGTTTTAGATGAACCACCCTTACCCTCGATGTGTTTCAGAGAACGCCATGTGTCCATGATTTAAACCAGGGCAGTTTTCCCTGGTTCACCCCTTGTCGACTAATTCTCACGCTACTTCGATCACCAGATTGTACCTCGACCGTTGATCCGGATCGTTTCAAGATCTATGGTCAGCATCTTGCCCGACGACTTTGACATCGGAGGTTGAAAAAGGTAGTTTTGGTTAGACAACCCACCTTTCCGATATACTTCTAAGGGCACCACGCGTCCCGCAAAAAGCCATGACAGTTTTCCTCAGCCCGCCCTCGATCGCTTAATCTTTGTGCTAGTTGTATCTCTGATACACATCTCGGCCATTGATCCGGGCCACCTTTGAGATCGATGGTCGGCTGAGCTTTATTCTTCATATCTCCAATATTTCATCCAAATGCCACCAGATATAGATGGATCCTATAAATTTATCACAGCTCTGTGGTGATTTAATCCATCATAACATTTCCGAAACTCAGACACCAAATGGGAATTATATGGTGATAACTTTGGCTCCAACTGGGGATGCTATCTTCCCCACGAGGTAGCAAAGAACTGTAGACCAAGTGCCTACCCATTGGGCTGTAAGATTATGTGTGTGATCTGAATCTCTTCATTTTATTCAAAAACTTCACCCTATATAGCATGGCTCAGGGCCTTCACCTCGAGCTTCAACTGTGTTGTTTTTATCTCAAACTTCATACTTAAAGAAAAACCAAAACGCAAAGCATTCATGTACAATGGATGGTAGGTGATGATATTTTAAATGACGTAGTGCTTGAGAAACCTGCCATTCACAGGCCCTCCTCCAACAAATAGGCATTATTCCTTTTAGCACATAATCATGTAGTGGGTGCTCTCCTGAAAGAAGCATCCCCTTGGTAAAAGAAAGAGATCCAGAAAACCCTTTTTTCCAAAGTTTGAGGGTGGACGCATCATTTTAATGACCAGGCACTTTCGGACGGTTGAGATCTGCCTACCTAGATCTGCGGCTAAGGTTTCATTCCAGAGCCCCCTCGCCATTCTTCCTTTAACGGGGGGGGTCTGGAATTGGGCACGCATCTCTCAAATGGTCAAGATCGAGGTGCCTAGATCAATGACTGAGGTTTCATTTTGGACCTCCCTTTCCATTCTGCCTTTAATAGGGGGGGGGGTTCGGAATGATGTGGTATTGACATGGCGCCCCCTTCCTGTCGTGTCGCCTTCTCTACCGTTTCCTCCCCTGCCATCTGTTCTCCACTTGACCGTGTGACAGTGCCTATTTCCTTTGGCCCCTCCTCATTTTCCAACATCTGTCCTGCTCCCTTCCATGTCAGCCTCCCATAACTAATGTGTCCCCCATTACCATTATATCCCGTCACCTTCACCTCTTCTTCTTGCCATGTGTCTCACCCCTGTTGTTTCTGTGATCACTCCCTTTTCCCATTCCACATCAAGCACGCCAGATCCTCCACGACCTATCCATTAGACCATTCCGCTAATACAGGTGGCACCATGAGAAGACCTCCACATCCTAGAGGGCAGAGTTGACCCAGCTTGTTCCCGATCCCAAGAAAGCAGTTATTGAAGTTGTTGGAAGTGGTTAGACATCGTCTCTGCCATAAATGGAAATTTCGACAAAAGATTAAAAGGATGTCAATTCATCTGTAGGACAGTCATGAGTCTGATTGCGTCTGTCATAGGTGCATGATTGTCCAGAGTCTGCATGCGCAGACTGCCAGAAGACATGAAAACACAATGTTTTTAATGCAACATCTCGTTTTTGCTGTTGTTGTTTTGTTTTGAGTATATGTAGGTGTTTTCGCCATTTGTAATGGATCGATGGTTGAGCTAGGCTCTTGATTATAAATTTTTAATGAAGCACTGGTTGCTCTGGTTATGTATTGGCACTTGAGACTTCCTGCCTTATGAATGTCAGCTTCTTTCCATCTCTTTGTTTACACTATGTTAGAACAGCTCGAAATTGGAGGATCTAGTCGAGTTGCATTGTTATACGATGATGTAGGTTGGATCACTATAATAGTTGCATTGTCTCTAATCAGTTCTTGTATTTTCTCAACGCTGAATGATTTGGAATTGGAGGATCCAGTCAAGTCACCCTTCAGTTCCCTGAAACTTAGAACCAAGAGGATCTTGTATTCTGAGTTTTTCTTCCCCAAGCTATTGAAAGGCCTGATGCCCAAGGCAGTCTTGCTCACTCACCTCACCAAGTCTTCCACATGCTCATTTTACAATCAACTCACTGACGGAAGTTAGATCAAGACCTCCTTTGTTCTTTACATACCACGCCTGGTCCCTCAGTTAGAATGATACCTTCCTGGGTCTCTACCCATTTGATCACCCATTCAATTTATTCATGACATAAACTGATGGGCGTTGGGCTCTGCTCCTGTTGCAATCCAGGAGTGACTTCTAACGCTAACATTTATGGTGTCGTTGCCGGGGACGAAGTTGAATATTTTCCCTGGGATTGAACGACAACGATTAACTGATTCTGAAGGTGCATCAAATATCAAAACTATCAAGATTTCTACTGTGCACCTGGCAACTCCATTGACGCGACTCCGCTGGGCAACCCCACTGGTTCCAATCCATAAGCAACTCCATTGTTTCATCCATGGCTTCTAGAGGTAGACACACAAGGTCTACTCCTCAGCTAATGTTAGCGCCACTTGAAGCTGACCCAGAGAAGATCATCAGAAAGGGAAAATCCTCTGGATGTGGTACTTCTAGTGCTAAAAAAGGTATTTCTGGTGATTTTCAAGATTTTGTAGAAACTCCAACCCCTTCATTTCGTCCTGTTTTATTGTCATCTGTCGGAGTTTCTCATAGTCTAAATTTTGGGAGTGTTCCCACTGAATTTTCTCCTCTTGGTCTCGAATTAGTAGGAGAAACTCTTTTCACTCCTCTCTCCCTCGAGGTGGTGCCCTGGTTCAGACCCAGCACCTCTGAACATTCTCCTACCCCGGGTTTTACTACCCCTCCTCCTGTTATCACTGTTGTTGAGGGAAGGGAAATTTCTGTGCCTTTGAGCCCACAAGCCTGTTCTCCAGATTTGTTGTTGTTCCCCTCCCATTCTGTAAGCTCAGCTCCTGTCTTTCCACTTCAAACCTCATCTCCTCTTGGTTTCCCCACACTTGTTGTTCCTATGGCTGGTGCTAATCCCCCTCTAAATAGAATGGACGCCATAGTAGCTGCCAGATATTCTCCCTTAATCCTACCTCAACCTATGAATCCTCTCCCTGCTGGAGATTACTTGAAATATATGCCCAAGTTCACTAGGGAAGAGGACATAACTGCAGAAGAGCACCTGGCTACTTTCTACAGTTATGTAGACAACCTGAACATTGAAAATGAAGATGTCTGGATGAGAGTCTTCTTCCAAAGCCTAGATGGCGAGGTGAGGAAGTGGTTTAGGAGATTGGCCCCTGGATCTATTACTGGGATTGAAGCTCTAGATAGTGATTTCCTGAGGTAGTGGGGAGATAAGAAGGATTTCATGTATTACATGATAGAATTTGGGTCTTTGAAGAAAATGGGAGGAGAGTCTATCTTAGATTTCTCCAAAAGATTCAATAAGATGTATAATAAGATCCCTGCTAAGATAAAGCCCACAGAAGCCTCTGCCAAAATTTCTTGTGCTAGTGCATTTGACCTTGACTTGTGTCTTCTATTGAGAGAAAGAAGAGCTACTTCCCTAGCTTAAATGCAATATGTGGCCATAGAGGTGGAATCTAATTTATTGGTAGTTGACAGACTGAGGAATAAGACTGATGCAGACAGGAGAAAGGGAAGATACGAAGCCTCGACTTCTGGCACCTCTGTGCCTCACCCTCAAGTGGATGAATTGACCAAGATAGTGAATTCTCTGTCTGCAGAGATGGATAAAATGAAGGTGGAGGGGAAGAAAGCATACATAAATCCTCAAAATGCCAAAAACAAAGGAAGCTTCAGGAGGCCAAACAATATTTCTCCCCTGACTATGCAAAGAGACCAGAGAGGAAGAGATGGAGAAGACCAGAAAATTCAGGCCCCTCTTCAAAATAATTTTGTGACTGATGAGGAAGAAGGGGAAACAAACGAGCTTGATCCCAAAATCCACTGCTTCGGTGAAATTCCTCCGTTCCCTCATCTCACTCAATCAACAGACGAGGAATCTCTCATGGACAATAAGCTAAATGAACTTAGCAAGGGAGACAAGGCTAACAACAACCAAAGCAGGTATAACCTAAGATCCAAGAAAAAGATAGGAGCACCTGATGTTCCTGGACAACTCCCTAGAACAGAGAAACCTGTTAATGAAGTAGAAGACAACAATGAAGGTAAGAAGGCCTAACCCCTCTCTCCAATGGTCCAGAGTCATGTTCTTGAAGTAAGAGAAATCCCAAAGCTTACATCTTCTTTTAACTTTGAGCATGAAATTCTAAAAATTAGAATCCCTGTGCCCCTCTCCGAACTGATCAAACATGAAGCGTTCAAAAAATGCCTCTTCGAGCTATTACAGTCTGAAGCCTCATGCCTTCCCACAGACTCCATCAATTTGCAAGATGAAAAGCCTGCAGTCATTCTAGGTCCTATGGTAGAAGACAAGAATGATTCATCCCCTCCCTTCTACACATCCTTGAACATACATGACAAGGTACTGCACAACTATTTGATGGATTCAGGGGCTTCCCACAACCTCATGCCCAAAAATGTCATGGAAGAATTAGGACTAGAAGTCACCAAAGCCTATCATGACCTCTATTCCTTTGACTCTAGGAAAGTTCAATGCCTAGGAGTCATCAAAGACCTGGTCGTAACCTTGTTTCAATTGCCCATGAAAAGTGTGGTCATGGACATTGTAGTGGTCGATGTCCCCCCCAAGTTTGGTATGTTGTTATTGAGATCTTGGATAAAAAGACTGGGGGGAACTCTGTAGATGGACCTAACCTATGCTACTATTCCTGTGTTCAGAGGAGAACATAGGAGACTATACAGAGAAGCCCAACTGGCCTATATAATCAGTGACGAAGCTAATCCTACCAACCATCCTATCTTTTCCCTTGATACTAATTTAGGTTCCAGTCTGCTACAACTCACTAATGCTCCCGAAACTGTTCTAAAACTAAGAAAGCAACCCATTGCTTCTCATGATTTTTCTCCCCCCATCACCTCCGTCTGGAAAATGATTTTTGATGGAGCCTCTTCCAGGGAAGGCACTGGTGCCGGAGTATTTTTTGTGTCACCTGCTCGAGAAACCATATCTCTGTCATACAAGCTAGAATTTGAAACAACCAACAATGTGGCAGAATATGAAGCTCTTGTTCTAGGATTAAGAGCTGCAAAGGAAATGGGAATTTAGGAGGTAGCAGTGTTCGGAGATGCAGAGTTGATAGTCCAACAGATTAGAAACGCTTATCAAGCTTTTTGATAGAAATGATATGGCATTAAAAGGGAAAATCTTAGAGGATGAAGCTGATACAACTCAGTGCAACATTGGCATTGAGAATGAACCCAAGTTTGTTAGATTGTCAAGAAGTCTGACGAAGGAACATAGGGCTGAATATGTTGAACTATTGAGGGAGTTTGTTGATGTTTTCGCCTGGACCTATGAAGATCTCAAAACTTATGACACTTTTGTCATTGAGCATAAAATCTCGTTGAAAAAGGAGGTGAAGCCATTTAGGAAAAAGTTAAGACAGATCAATCCTATGTTGTTGCCTATCATGGAGAGAGAAGTGAAGAAGCTGCTACATGCCTAGATCATCGTGCCATTGATATATTCAGAGTGGGTGGCCAACTTGGTCCCTGTAAGGAAGAAGAGTGGAGAAATTAGACTCTGTGTAGATTTTAGAAACCTGAACAGGAGCTCACAGAAGGACAAATACCCCTTACCAAAGATGGAACATATATTGTAGAGGGTAACAGGAGCATCCAGGATTTCCATGATTGATGGCTTCTCTGGCTAGAATCAAATCTCTGTTCTGCATGAGGACAAGGAAAATATGACATTTACTACTCCATGGGGCACATTCATGTATGCTAAAATGCCTTTTGGATTGATGAATGCAAGGGCAATGTTTCAACGAGCCATGGACATAGATTTCATTGGGGAACTTCATTTATGATATCTTATGGTATATGGTATGGTGTTTATGTACATTTTTGATGTGGATGGTTGGCACATGGTATGACACAGGTTGTACATGGTTGATGATTTTCGTATGATTCACTATTAATTGTTGATATCATGAGACAATATATATGTATACACTTGATGTATAGTATGGAACATGTTTAAATGGTTGATGAGATAGTGAAAAAGTTGTGATAGTGACAGAGACAATTACAACAACAATTACATATTGAAGGATTATTGTATAATGCATGGACAGGTCCAATGATCATCTAAGGAATAAAATATCGTGGTATTATTGATGCAGTTGATTAGTGTTATGGAAAAGTAGAAACATCAACAAAAGAGGAAGATCGCAGTGGTATCATATTGGTCATGTCATATTTCATAGAAGATAGGGGGAGACATACCCACAGGGGTAGTTATTATTTTTCCCATGATTGGTTACATCATGTACAATATCAGGAGGAGACATATTGATAAGGGGGGTGAATCCTTTGTCAAAGGGAGAGAGAGAGAGTAATAAGAGGCATGAATATAAGGGGATAATCCCCAAGGATAGTGCAGACAAGGGGAGCAACCTCAAAGAAGTTTTATTAAGGGGGAGAAACCCCACAGAGAGATACCAATTTTCCATTGATGTCAAAGGGGGAGAGATAGAAACATTGATGAGGAGTATGATCATGAGCATTTCCATGTCTAAGTGTTGACATCAATGTTGGTGTTTCCATCAATGCCAAAGAGGGATATTGTTGTACTATGTTGTCATTGATGTCAAAGGATTGATGTCAAAGGGTTGATCTCATAGTGATGTTTTTTCATTTATGACAAGGTTTATATCAAAGGATGTTGTATCATTGATGTCATTTCCAAGGTAGTCGATGATCATGAACTTTTATATGTAGGAAGTACCAAATGGATGAAATCCAAAGTGGTCCCCTTATGGCGCAAGCCCTCATGGGAAGATGCTCTTAGAAAAAGTTCCCAAAGTGGTCCCATTATGGTGAAATCCTTCATGGGAAGATGCTTTGCAAAGTCCAAATGGTTAAGTGGTTGAGTAATCCTAGAAATGTGGTTAGGGAACCCAATTTTGGTTGAGGAATAATGTAATGAAGATTAGTGAATTTGCAAGAGATACTATTCTATATGGATATTACATGTCATGTTGTTTCCAGTGATATGTGGTACATCACATAGTTCCTCACGGTTGAGGAGATATGGATTAGTGAAGTTGGAGATCCCTCATGAGTTATCTAGAATCCCCTAGAAGATCAAAGAAGTCAAATTATTCTAGAAGCTCCTAGAAGAAGTTGATGAGTCAAAGTGGTTGCAAATAGGAGTTAATCATGGTTTAAGTTGTTGGAATAAGAAAATAATTAAAAATTAAACTAGTTGCAACCAGAAGTGGTGAGATTACTATTTTTGGATAAAGTGGTTGTAAGTTGACAAAGTGGTTAGAAGTGGTTTATCCCTAAAAGAAGGAAGTTGGTTAGAAGATAACCCCTAGAGGAAGCTACTTGGAGAGTATAAATAAGAGAGAAAGGGTCTCTTATTGAGATCAATTATTGAGCATATTGAGTATCTATTGTTTTGTGAAAGGTTCATTGTAGGTACTCATTGATACATATGAATTTTTGCAAGTATGAGGTAGAAAAATAAAGTTGATGGAAAAAGTTTTGGATTTGAAAAGTTTTAGTCGCGTACATACACAGAGTTTCAGAGTTGTTTGTAGAAGGCCATGTCGCGTACATATGAGGGCCGCAGAAGGCCAGGTCGCATACATCTGTGGGATGAAAGAGGACAGGTTAGGTACATTTGAAAAGGTCATGAAAAATTAAGTAAATGTTGGTGTCAGGTCCCTAAAGTCTGAAGCAATTTCGCAGGTTAAAATTCTACAGTTTCAGATCATCTAGATAAGTTCTAGTATGGTTACATGTTCATTTTGATGCTTATATATGCTTATGGTATGATGAATTCTTGAATCATTCTTGGTATGGTTGTTGTGAGATATGGATATGGTATATGATGGTTGGTTGGATGAGTAAGAAAAATTCTTATGTATGGTACAATTATGATATGGTTGATGGATATCTATGTTGTATGATGATGCATGCATGAGGGTGTTCATAGGCTACTAGAGGAAAATTCATGTACATACATGGGATGAAAGAGAACATGGCATGTACATATGCGTGTTGAACATAGACATGTTGTAGACCTGTAGAGATTTGACAGATTGTTTTCTGTCTACAAGCTGGGTCTTGTACTTGAGGGTTGGATTCCTCACATCTCAATTGGTGCTGAGATATGCAAGCTAGGTCTTGTATTGAGAGTTGGTACTCTCTTGAAGTTGGATCTCTTTTTAGTTGGTGCTGATAAACCCTATATACTGTAGTATTCATGTAAACACATAATACAAAAAGCTTGGACATATATTTGATATCCTTTGTGTTCATTATGGTGATGGTTTATAGTTCTTTATTATTGATGTATGTTGTTGATATATGAAAGTAGCTAATTGTGAATGAATAACAATGTTTGAGGTGGTTGCTAACTAAATTTTTGAAATAAGTGTAAAAAGAGACACACATTGATTCACGCCCCCCCCCCCCCCCNAGTGTGGCTGATGTGTCCAACAATAGAAAATGACATGAACATGGAAATCAAGAAATATTAATGGATGTGATATCAAACTCATTTCAAATTCCATCAATATGTCCAACTGATTCTTAAATACAATATGAATATCCCACCGCTTATATGAAACATTTCATTTGAAAATCCAACTAAGTACTATTAGGAATAGAACTTGCAAGACAAATCTTTTCTTAATTGAGGCATCATCAAAATCATTTGAAATCCTTCAATAAATTACTCTTCCACGCATGCATATAAGTTGTGCTTCCACATTCCATTACTCTTCTTATGCGCATACAATTTATCTTTTAATAAGTTTTCCTACTACAAGGAGCTCCTACCACACAACCTTATTATAATATTTCCAAACTATTTCAGTAGGTATAGATGCTACGACATAGATTTATTTAATTTGGATGGAGACTAATCAAATGGGATGGGCTTATTTCAGTTAATATGTTTAAATTCTAATTTTGAAACCATATATCCCGATGTCCATTGAGAGATTTTGCCAAAACTAAATCCTAGACTTTGAATAAATTGTTTTGATTATTATTATTTTGAATTATTTTAATTAATTAATGTCATATAGATATTTATTATCATTACTTTTATATACAATCCATTTAAGTGTGACATAAAAAATTTAGATATTAAATGATCTAGGAGGATTTAAGGAATTCTCATAGAGGTCTAGAAGGATCCATAATTCTCACAAAGGTACCTAGGGATCCATAAAAGCTCAAAATTTGATCATCTCACAAGTTATTGAAAAGGCTATCATTGTGTAGAGATCTTTGTCATATTTCTAATGATGCAAACAACGTGTCAAACTGAGCTCATATGAAAAAGTTATTGTTAGTCAAAGTTTGTTCAAACCACGAAAAATAGGGGTGACATGTGGCACCACCATAGAGTGACACATGGAATGATGACATAAAAAATGGCACCTGTCCATACAATAGTAGTGACATGGCAGTTTAGCTGGAATCCTGTCAAGAGTGAGTTGGCTCCAAGTGGTCCAATGTCATAATGACAAGTGGCATATGAAGACCAATGAGAAGCTGCCACATGTTATCTTCCCACTGGCCTTTAATGGTTATGGTTGTGTAAAATTGTTTTGCAGTCAATGGGGTTCGAACCCATGACCTCCATATCCACCAAATCCTTAACATACCCACCACAACCAACTCGCCACAACAAAGGTATTAACAAGAATATGGTTAAAATTTTATTTAAAGTTAAGTTATAGTGTAGTTTGGATGGGAATAGGGTGGAGGGCCTATCCCTAGACCAATATTCCATGGTCATATGTTATATTATATAGCCCACACATATATCCACGTTGGAGGTTTCAATAATACCACATATATTATATAGTTATAACATTACAACTATATTATAACAAAATAATACCAACACATGGGAATATGTGTTGGGCAGTGGGGCTTCAACCCTCGACTTGCCACATATAACTCAAAACACTTAACCAACTCTTCTATAATTGTGTTTTGGTTATCAAACCAACCAAAAAATATTTAATACATGTCATGTAATCCAGAATTTGGTTAGAAGGGGCGCCCTATTTAATGGCGAGCATCCTAAGGCCATTACACACACATTCCAAGTGCGGGCACACATTCTCAGACACAATTTTAATGAATATTTTAGTTTTGTAAATAATTCCAAGAGTACAAAGGGTATAAGGCTACAACGTAAAGCATGTCGAGGGTCGCTTTGATGGAATTTCGAGTATTTTATATCAAAATTGCACGGTGTTTCTCTAGGAACTCAATGGTGCACTCAGTTTGTTTATTTGAGTAGCGTATTTTTGAACATCTTGTAAAATTTGTTTTGTAAGATCATTTTGTAATGTAATTTTGGAATTTTGAGATGATGAAGAACAATTATGCTATTTAAAGGGACTTTGAAGATGCAATGATGCAATTAGATATGTTTTTAAGTTTATTTATTTATTTATTTTTCTGTTGTATTATCTCATTTACAATTCAAATTATTCATCAGTTTATGGGTTTATGGATAAGTAAGCCATTCACATGATATTTTGCTAATAGTCAAGCAATCTTCGTTTATATTCATGAATCTGGTCAGATGTTTAGTATCTGCATATGAACTAATTTGCATCTAAGGATTCTTTGGGCTAAATTAATATCAGAGTTTGTTGATATTTAAGGATCAACTGGTATCATAAATCACGTGGTATTTATATATCATTAAACCATAATCTTATGAATAACAAAGGCTTAGTTTAAACATTCTATTTTCAACTTTCAACAACTATCATCGAAATCCAACAACACAATTGTTGGCAAAATCATAATTTTTATGATGGAAATGTGAGATCAACAAGAGGTCTACCAAAATAATGGAAATGTGAGATCAACAAGAGGTCTGCCAAAATAATGACATTTCGTACAAATAACACAATTTATTGATGATGGACGTGTGAGATGATCCTCAATAAACTAGAAGGCTTCCAAATAATAACGAGAAATACGATGTGATTCGATGCTCTGTTCCAACTACTATGTGAAAATCATATGAACCGAAAACCATGATGGATTATGTCTGGAGACTGTTGCAATACCACAATGATGGAGGGATTTTGTATAAGGTTATCTGAAATGATTTTATAGGTTGTATAATTCAGTGTCGTCCAAAATGATTTTATAGGTAGTCATTTATTCTCTCCTATAATTAACAAAAACTGTGGAAGAACTTCTACCACGAACCAGTCCCAAATCCTGGGAAAGGAAACAGTAAATAAATTATAAAAACAAACTCTTCCTTGCTGATTACAATCATTAAGTGTTGCCTACATCAATCCAATGGTTGTGGGAGTAAATTTTTCTCTTCGGTTATAATAATAATAATAATAATAATAATAATAACAATAATAATCTATTTTTAAGGTGAGGTCCAAGCCATAAAATAAATTATTGTACAAGACCATCTTGTTATAGAAATCCATATTAAAACCATATTGGTTTTCATCCATGGTAGGAAAGTGGCATTCAATCATAAGCTTGCTCATCTCTTTTTCTTGTCTCGTCTTGTTTCAGTGCTCCATGAATGGTTTTATTATTTAACCTTCATAACTTGCAAACATTGTCATGACATCCATAAAGCATGTAAATTCTTAAGATTATACTCATGATAACAAGAGGTTTTTCATTTTTGACCTGTGTCTCTTATTGCTATCTTGATCTTAAGTAATGTGGCCTTTGTAGCTCATTAAATAGTATTAAAGAATGGTTGAATGATCATTTTAAATTTTTAAAAGGTGGTAAAACTTATCATAACTTAATCAAATATTTAAGGACAATTCTAGTAGTGGTTGTTAACATGTTTCCTTACCTACTAGAAAGAAAAACTCTTAGCCAATTAAAAATAATTTTAAATCTTACCCCAAGAAACAAAAACAGTGTCAACTAAATAGTATGTACAAGAATGTATACTCAAGTAACATTTAACTTTAATCCTATAATATTATTAATATTGATTTATTTTCATCTCAAATTTATTAATTATAAACAATTTTGATTTATTTTTATAGAAAATAGAAAAACATATCATAACTCACTTATTATAACATCCTTAACATATTTATCTATCTATTTTCAAACAAATTACTACAATATTATTGCTATATATTACTAACTCACAACGTACATATTTTGTTCACACTACATTATTGTCTTATAATACTAGTTCACAACATACACATTTCATTTAGAATATTATTGAAGTGTAATTTAGAACTAAGAAATAAACATTTTATTATGGATATCAAGCATAACATACAAAATTAATTGAATACAACAATTAACTTATAAACTTGTTTTATTATCGTAGTTTATTTAACTAATTGATAAGGGAATTTAATCAAGTAAATAAGGAAAAATACCTCTATTTTTATTTGATTTAGCCTAATGCCTAGCTTTAGGAAACCTTTGGGTTTTCTACCCGTTTGTACTCTTATTCCAAGAAGGTAACAAATCAATTTTTTTGTTAAGTTTAATTAAATTAATTATTAAAATAAATACTTTTTGAATTTTTTTACTATTTTATTATTTAATGGTAGGTGAGCGAATTAATGAGGGGATAAGGAAGTTGGGAATTGATTGAGGGAGGGGGATTCGAGACAGAGGACAAGGAAGAGGGGAGAGGACTTGGAAGGGGGTCTTTTTTCTTTTGGGAAAATTCTGGAAGGAGGGAGGAAGAGGAGGAGATTGAAAGGAAAAAATTGTTTTGGGGACTTTCACTTGAGCACTGTTGTTGTTGGGGATTTTGGGCTCTGGGGCTGAAGCTAGGGAGTCAGAGAGGTTGTTCCTAGTTAGTTGGAAGGAAAATATTAAGTTTTGGGAGGACAAAGAAAAATGAGCAAAAGACTAAATCAACTAGAACTTGAGGTTGAGGTATGTATTTTACTAGTTTACTCTTACATCAATAAAAATCTAAACTAAGTCGTTGTTATGCTCCATAAGATTTTCTATTATGTTGTCTATTTACTAGTTTATTCCTTGCATAAAGAAAATCCCAAACTGAATTGTTGTAAATGAAACTTATTACTTGCATATCTTTCATAATTACAAATTATTTATATCGAGAGGCCCTGAAAGAGAGAAAGCCTTACAAATGGTATCAGAGTCCGGTTTCAAAACTGAAACCTAGGGATTACCACACATAACCTTGAAAACACAACCCATAAGCCCTTATTTACAGCCCTTAAATAACACAAAAATAACCCCAAAAGACCCAAAAATCTTAAGGAAAGTAACCAGAGAAACCCAAGGAGCAAAGGGAGAAAAACACTCTTAATTTGTTCCAACCTTCATCCCTCTTGTTCCAACTACTTAACCTATTCACTGTAATAAAAAACCCTTACCTTGCAAAAGGAAAAAGAAGAAAAAAACATATACACACTTTAGATGACAAAAATTCCATGGTATAACTAAGGACTATGAAAAGTCAGGACTATATATATATGGCCTTTTTTTTTCCTTTTCTAAATACTATAGATTTTTTTTTTTTTTTTAATTATATATATTCTTTTCTTCTATTAGAAATAGAAATATCTATCTATATAGAGTTAAAAGAAATTTAATCTTTAGGGGTATTCTCGATAAATCTCTCTCTATATATCAAGACTTCAAAGAAATTTAATCTTTAGGGTTATTCTCGATATGCTAGAAGCATAGACTGTATGTAATTTTTGTTCAGCTCAAATATAAATTATTTTCTTTATGAGAAAAAAAAAAAAACTTCAAAGTAAGAGTTCGAACCCTAGTGGTTGCATAGGCAAACTAGATGCAAATAATGTAATGGAAATTTGATGTGCAGTGTTTGAAATAAAAATTTCCAATTTCCGAATTACGATTTTGAAAGCAAGTTTTCCACTCCAATTAATAATAACATGGCTATTCTTAGTATGGCAAATCATTAGCTAAATTTCCGGTTAAGATATTGGTAACACGAAAGCATTGAGGAAGAAAATCAAGCAGCTAGACTTAAATCCAATGCCGAAATCCCACCAAAAGTCGACACAAGCAATAAATTAGAATCTTGACCAAAACTGCCGATCTGTCCGTATCAGTGTCATCCATGCTGTGTCGGATGCATGAAGGGGGAGTTCGACAATTCAATAACAGGGTCGCTTCCACCATGCCCGGAAGTTGAAGGCTCTGAAGACGAAGATGACGGTTTCCTCACATCACAGAAAGCATCCTTGTACTTCATGAACAATAAATTTCGATTGCGAGTCGCCATTTCCACCAAAATTTTACAATTTTCTACAGTTCCTGACAGACTCCGACACCGGACTGTAAATCCATGAAAGAAAACTCGAATTTGAAAGCTCTATAAGAGCAAAATCTGTCCATATAATATTCAAACGCCGAAATACTGCAAATTTTCACACCAAAATGATCGAATTGTTTGGGATAAAATACCGGTTACGATCCCGTGAATGGAACCTGACTTTGTCGATATATGTAGAGGGCATTTCAAGCAATTTTGGAAACTTGTTTCCCTAACACTGCACATGGTTCTCTACACGCAAAGTCAAGATATATAAATACTAGCAACAACCACTTTTATATAGTTGATATACTCTAGTCATTTTTCACCTTTCCAAACTTATGACGTCTATATACTTATATCCATATTACTAATTGACTGCAGAGATACCTACAACCATTAATTTATCACATGAATAATTAATGTATTACATTATATTATATATTAATATAATATTAATGTAATATTACATTATTGTATTGATGATTAATGTAATATATTGCATTAAATATATTTAAAGTATTAATTTACAATGTATCATATTAATTGATTGGTAAATTAATAATGTAATGTATTAATTAATCATTACGTTAATACTTTATTAATTAATATATTTTTTAAGTATTAATATACAAATGTATTACATTAAATATATCAATAAATGTATTAAATATATTAAATGCATTAATAAAATATTAATACACTAATGAAGTAATACATTAATAATACATTTATAATTTATAATGTAGTAATACATATTAAACTATTAATACATTAATAATGTAAATGTATTAATCAATTTGTATATTAATACACTAATGAAGTATTAATATATTAACAATTCATTATTACATTACTATAATGTATAAATTAAAGAGTTAATACATTAATACATTTATTTAAAATGAATACATTTATTGAAAATGAATATGGTTCATTATGGTTGACCATGATCATGGTTTATGATGGTCATGACTATGAATGACTATGAATGACATTGATACATTAATGTATATTACAATGTTTTAATTTAATTAATTAATACATTAAAGCATTTTTTAAAAATACATTACAAAAGTTTTAATACATTAACACATTAGTAAAGTATTAATACACTCAATAAAGTAATACATTAATAAAGTAGTAATACATTACTGAAGTATTAATACAATAATAATTAATGTATAATGCAATATATTAATTAATTAATACATTTATAGAATATTTATTAATATATTGCTAAAGTATTAATACACTAATAAAGTAATACATTAATAATACATTATTACACTCATAAAACAAATAACATTTAATACATTAAATGCATTAATAAATACATTAATAAAGTAGTTATACATTGACCCTAATAATGTTAATAATACATTATTAAAGTATTAATATATTAATACACTAATACACTAATTGTCATTGACCATGACCATGGTTCAGTATGGTTGATTAGGGTTTATTATGGTTGACCATCCTCATGGCTGACCTTGGTTGACCATGTGGATATGATTATGGTGGGTCATGTTGATTATGTTTAACAAAATTTTACTATGGCATTACTACATTGCAATGGTGATTATGTTTTGTTCATCACATTGGGACATTAGGTTTTGTCACATTGCAACAACACTAGTCTTTGTCACATTGCGATGATAGGGAAATGTTCATCACATTGCGACGACAGAGAAATGTTCATCACATTATGACGATAGGGAAATTTTCGTCACATTTTGATGCTCATTTATGTTTGTCACATTTCGATGATGGGGCAATGTTCATCATATCATTGTGTTCATCATATATGTTCATCACATTACGATCGACATATATATTCGTCACATTGGGACGTTCATATATGTTCGTCACATTACGACAATACTATTTTTGGCATTACTACATTGTAATGTTGATTATTTGTTGTTCATCACATTGCGACATTACATTTTGTTTGTCACATTGCGAAATCAACTTTTATTCATCACATGACATTGTAAGGTTATGGTCATCAAATTATGATGAAGGGTTTTTGTTTGTCACACTATGGCGTTGGAATAAGTTTGTCATAGTCCGATAAAGGGATATGTTCATCACATTGCGACATCAATAAATGTTCATCTCATTGCAATGTTGGTTTGTGTTTTCCACATGATTACGTTAGGTTGTGTACATCACATTGCGATAATGGGTTGTGTTCGTCCCATTGCGACATTTGGAAAGGTATGTCACAATGTGACGTCATGATATGTGTGTCAGATTGCAATGTGAGGATATGTTATCACATTGCAATGACATGGAAATGTTTGTCACATTGTGATATACGTTTATTTTCATCACATTGTGATGAAAGGGATATGTCGTCATATTACAACGACAGGGTTATATTCATCACATTGCGATTGATGTATATTTTTTTCACATTGATATGAGAAGGAAATGGTCATCGCATTATGACGACAAGGAAATGTTTGTCACATTACAACATTACTATGTTTTGTAGATTGCAACATTTCTATGTTCGACACATTGCGACGTATGGAAATGTTGTCACATAGTGACATCAGGATATGTGCGTCACATAGAAATGAGAGGAAATGTTTATCACAATGAGACAAGAAGACAATGTGCAACACAATGCAACATTTTTAACTATTCATCAGATTGCAACATAACTATCCACATTGAGATAACATGCCTGTGTTCGTCAAATCACGACGTCAATTTATGTTCATCACATTGTGACGTTACTATGTTTAGTAAATTGCAACATTTCTATGTTCATCTGATTGCAATGTGCTTGTCCCATTACGACATTTGGAAAGGTCTATCACAATGTGACATTAGGATATGTGTGTCAGATTGCAACGTGAGGATATGTTGTCACATTCTGATGACATGGCAAGGTTCAACACATTGCGACATACATTTATGTTTGTCACATTGTGATGATAAGGCTATGTTCATCAGATAGTGATGACAGGGCTATATTCATGACATTGCGATCAACATATATGTTTGTCACATTGCGATGATAGGGAAATGTTTATCACATTGTGATAACAAGGAAATGTTCATCACATTGTGACGTTCATTTATATTCATCACATTGTGATGACATGGAAATGTTCATCATACTACGATGATAGAGATATGTTCATCACATTGTAATCATCATATATGTATGTCACATTACGATTGTCATATACGATCGTCATAAAAGTTCGTCACATTGTGATGTCCATATATGATCATCACATTACAAAATTACTATCTTTGGTAGATTGCAACGTTTCTATGTTCGACACATTGCAACGTTTGGAAATGTTGTCAGATACTTACGTCGGGATATGTGTGTCATACAGAAACGTGAAGAAATGTTCATCACATTGGGATGCAAAGACAATGTTCGACACATTGTGAAATTTGTAAATGTTCGTTAGATTACAACGTAACTTTCCACATTGGGATGCCATGCCTATGTTTGTCAAATTGTGGTGTCAGTTTATTTTCATCATATTGTGATGTTACTATGTTCAACAGATTGCAACATTATTATGTTCATCATATTTCAACATTACTATGTTTTTCATTGTGCGATGTTACTATGTTCGACAAATTGCAACATTACTATGTTTGTCATGTTGTAACTTCCGGTTTTGTTCGTCAGATTGCAATGTCAAGGCATGTTCATCGCATGACTAGGTTGGTTTTTGTTGGACACATTATGAAAAGGAAGTTTTGGTGAAGTTTAAAAATAAATCTAGAAAAGTGTTTCCTTTGTGAAAAATATAAGAACTTTGAACCGATGCGATATATTACATATAGGGAAACTTAGAATGATACTTGTTCTAAGGACATTGATAACATATGATCTTGGATTGTAAAATATATCCCTTTCAAATAAGCATATAAAAAATTAGAGTGTGCATTTTGGTGTTGCAAATTGTGATTGTTAGGAAAATAAAAGGAAGGGGTTAAAAAAACAATTATGGTTTATAGTAGTTGAATCTTTAACTGAAATTCATTTATGACTAACTTTGATCAATTTAGTGGTATTGTTTTCATGGATAGATTCATACAACTAACATATTCTGGTATATATATATATATATATATATTTAAGAGACATTTAGTTTAAAATCTAAAATATTGTTGCAGTTGCATTTGGTTCATAGACCACAGAGGCTCATGGGCTGCCTACTATGATCACGAGCCTTCCGCCCTTCTAAGATCCCTTTATATAACTCCTCTCTACCCTCCTCCCTAACATGAAATAAGGCTAGACACACTTTTAACCCTCCACTTACCCCCCTCTCTCACACTTCCCTCTCCTCCTTGCGCATAATACAACATGATGATCTTTCCTCCTATTTTCTCTCCTCCCAAAAGTAGAGGATGAACCATCAAATATTACGGTTTACCTATGGAAACCTACGATGATGAGTTGGACCACTTCTTGGATCTGGGTGAACCCCTTCCCTGGCTAGGGACAACTGGTAGGCCCACTTCCTCTGCCTGTCCATAGATTTCCTTGAAAACATGTCTGAGCTTCACTCCGCCCTCTGCTCCGGCCTCTCAGACAAAATTCCTCTCACACCTTTCAGGTTTTTCTAACTCCCTACCTCTTCTTTTTCCCATCTCCCCCTCCTGGACATGTTGTGATCATTTGAACCATTTACTCTCAAATTCTCGCCCCCCCCCTTCACCTCTGATCTCCTTTCAAACCCCTCTTTCTACAACACCCACTCCCTGCTACTCCACACTACCCCACTCTCCCCCGCCATCTGTAATATCTACTCTTCCCCTTTCTTCGCTACTATCTCCTAGTCTGTCCCTGACCCATCGATACCACATTCCCCCACTCAATGCCTAGGATAACTTGGAGTTCACCTCGATACACTTCCGAGCATGATTTTTGAAACTCAGGTTACAAGGGAGCGACCAACTCAATATAACAGTCCAGACTTCTCCACCAATTTCTTACTGCCCCCAGAAGGTCCCTCCTATCAACTGGGTCAAAACTCCACAACTTTGGAGCAAGGATTTGTAGCAACACACCTTCTTCCTCACAATCTCAATGGATGGTACTTCATCCTTAACGAAGCCTCAGGCCCTCTCCCGCCTTACATTTATGATTGAGGAAACCCTGACTCCTCTAGACAAAAAATAAGAAAGTGAAACAAGTGCTTAGGGTCGTCCAAAGCTGACCCTAACTTCACACTCGACGATGATCTCTCAATGGAATTAGTTTCTGTGATGGAAGACAAAACTCTCATAGGAAATTCATATGACCGGCAATTCAACGAAAAAACCCTATGAACCTGGGCTGTTACAAACTTGGGGGAAAATCAGACAGATTCACCCAATATCTTTCGACTTTCTAGAGGATGGTTTATGATCATCTTCGCCGATCCAACTCAAGCCTTGGAAGCTCTCCACACTAGATCAACTATTGACTCCTCCCCGGTTCTTATGAAACCCTGGAACCCCACTTTTGACCCAAGCTGTGAAAGAATCGACACTATCCCCATTTGGGTCTACCTCCTAGATATGCCCCCTCACGTCTGGTCTGAAAGTTGCTTCAAATCTCTCAAAAACATCCTAGGGGAATATATCTCTGCAGATATGATTTTTCTCACCTGTGGCAACATTTTTGTCGCTCGAATTTTGGTCTCCCTCAACATCAGGGAATGATTAAGAGAGTTCATCAATTTAATAGACTTGTGACGCATAAGAGTCTAGAATCTGGACTATGAAGGATTTCCTTTCTGATGCAGATGATGCCACGAGTATGGACACGTGGTAAAAGATTGCTCCAAACCATTAAGAGGAGGCACAACCACAACACAACTAAAGATAGGGGCCAAGGAAAAAGGAACTTAGAAAAAATTGAGGGCCTCTCCCCCTCAATGGGGTCAGAAACTTTGGGGCTCCCTCCCCTAATTTAGCATCTCTCCAAGATTCAACAGTCGACCAATATCCTCCGATTGAGAATCATCCATAGCCGCTCAACAATGCTCGTGCTCTTATTCCAACCACAAGATAAGGGTAAATTTCCAACCATAGTCCGAAGGCTTCGCCACAACTTCTGATCAACGATTTCCTAGGTATGCATCTCTCTCTTCCCCACCCTATTTCTGGATTCCAAAATTCTTTTAATTTTTTTCCTAAATGGTCGAATCCCACCTTCCTTCTTCTCCCTACACTCCTACACTGCTCTCCCCCTCCCCCACTCTCCACCGCCACGCTCACAGAGCCACCGTCCCTACAAGACCTCCCCCCTAATGACTCTCCCCCCTCCTCCACAACCTCCCAATCCACAAATAAACCATCCCCCAATGGCTCTGAGAACTCCACTATATGCTATCACCTTCGCAACTGTTCAATTACGGTCTCCACCACAGACCACAAAGGCCTTGCTCCTTCTTCAGAACTCTAGAAAATAAAAAAAGGCAGAGGTCGAACCTCTCACCTCTCCTTAGCATAATCATGAGCACTACTTAACATGGCCTTAGGCCGAAAAAAATCCCTCCTTGGGGCCCTTAGAGAAAAAAAATCCCCGATAGGGGTTCCCCCATGAAGCTCCTTTCTTTCAACTGTCAGGGTTTAGCGAGCCCTTCAAAAAAATTCACTCTAAAATGGTTGGTGATGTCACACCAACCATTTTTTTTTTCCTCCAGGAGACTCTTGCAGACGAATGCTCAGGCACATGAGCCCTCTTGAAACTCTTTTCGGGATGGGCCTTCCTAGGCCTCGATGGTTTTGGAAGATCAAGAGTCCTAGTCATTGGATGGAACCAAAGGAAAATAAAACTCCTAAATTCATGGGCTTCAGATTCCTGTCTAGGTATCGAGGTACTAGTCGAAGGACTAGGGAATACCCTCAAGCTTCTAAAAATTTATGAGACAAATACATACATGACTCACTTCTGGAACATCCTCTTCAATAAGGATCTCTTAATGGCCAAAAATCTCATTATTGGAGGAGATCTCAAATCTCTGGGAGAAGTGGAAATCTCGGGCCCCTTGACCCACCTGGACCCACAATCAGCCTACTTCAGCCACCTTCTGACTACAAATGGCTTCATCAACATTGATCCAACCAAACTGCTTCCCACCTAGAGGAACTTAAGAACATGGGATGCACAGGTGGAAAAAAGATTAGATCAGTTCATGATCATAGAAGCACTTTCCCTTCTTCCACTCCAATTTAGAAAATGGATAGGAAGCGGGGGTGAATCAAACCACTCTCCTATTTGGATTTCCCTCGACACTGGACCAAAGAAGCCGACAACTCCTTTCAAATCCAATTCTATTTGGCTCAAAGATGACAGTTTCCAAAAAATGGTCAAAGACAACCAGACTCCCCTCTGAGAATCAGAAGGAATTTTAGTAGCCATACAATTCATTGAAAACCTAAAACGGATAAAGAAACTGGTCATCCCTTGGGAAAAAACAAAAAGGGAGGAAGAAGAAAAGGACCTAAAAAACATTGAAGATCAGCTGGAAAATTTCTATCAAAATATTGACTTAGGCTTCTCATCGAAAACCTCACGCGATGAGCTTAAAACCCTAGAAGCAAAAAGAAGGAAACTCCTGGTCGACAAGGAAGCAACTTGGAGACTAAAAAGTAGGGAAATATGGCTCTAAAATGGGGACGAGAATACAAAATTATTCCACACATATGCAAAGGGAAGGAAATAAGCAAATACAATCTGGAGCCTAAAGGATCAGGAAGACAAATCCATTACTTCCTTTGAAGGACTAGCCAATATGGGAAAAAATCACTTCAAGACACTCTTCAAAGAAGATAGAATGACAAACCTAGCTGACATCATAAAGTTGGATTTATAATTCCCCTCCTTCATTGATGAGGAGAAAAATCAAAACCTATTTGCATAAGTTACAAAAACAGAACTCAAAGACACATTGCAAAGTTTTCATAAAGACAAAAGCCCAGGACCAGATGAGTGTAATATTGAATTCTATCTGGGCTTCTTCGAATTGATTAGAAAAGACATTCTCAAAGTTATAGAGGAATCTAGACAAAATGGCAGGATACACAACCCACTCAATACCACTTTCATAGCACTCATCCCAAAGGTAAATGAGCCACATTCCTTTGATGACTTCCGTCCCATCTCTCTTTGCAATTGTATTTATAAAATTATTGCAAATATTATTGCATGAAGGCTGAAACCAATCCTGTCCATGTCAGTATCAAAAGAAAAATTTGGTTTCTTAGAAGGTACACAAATCCATGAAGCTATAGGGGTAGCACAAGAAGGATTACATAGCCTGAAAGCCAAAAAAGAAAAGGGTACGATCCTAAAAATTGATCTCTCCAAGGCCTTTGACAGAGTTAATTGGTCATACATCAGACTAATCCTCACCCACCTTAGATTCGATGTACCCTTCATCAAATGGATTATGGCCTGCATCTCATCGGTTTCATTCACAATTCTCATAACTGGAGCAGCTTCCCCTTTCTTCATCTCAGAAAAAGGACTCCTCCAAGGATGCCCCCTTTCCCCTTTACTCTTCGTATTGGTGGTAGAAGGATTAAGCAGGGAAATCTTAAATACAGTCAATACCGGGGAGTTTCATGGAATACATATTACCCCTACACAAATACTTACTCATCTACTCTTCGTAGATGACATTCTCATATTCTGCAGCGACTTCAGTCACGATGCTCAAATACTTTCCAACATAGTTACTCTTTTTCGATCAACAACTGGAATGAAAATAAACATACAAAAATACACCCTCTCCTTCAAAGACTTGGAAAGAGAGGAAGAATATTTGTACAAAAGACTCTTCCCTTTCACCCCTCAGGACTTCTTAGCTGGTCTAAAATACCTTGGTTTTCACCTAAAACCAAACAACTATCTCAAAAAAGACTGGAAATGGCTCATCTCAAAACTGGAGAAAAGATTATCCGGATGGAGATTTAGGTGGCTCTCTAGAGCAGGGAGACTCACCTTAACAAAAGTTGTACTAGAAGCCATCCCAATCTACTGGATTTCACTAACTTGGATTTCGAAAGGAATATTAGAAAAGATCCGAAAAATATGCTCGCGCTTCATCTGGTGTGGCTCAGGAGAAAAAACCATATAGCCTTGGGAAAAATGGGAACTCATAGCAAGACCAAAGGCCCTAGTGTTAATATTATGGTAGTTGTGGGAGGTATTTACCTCCATGTGTGAACCTGACGAGAATAGAAGACTCCGGAAAGCAAGAGAAAACCCTAATGAGTTGGCTAATAACCCTAGAAGCCTTGTCGACTCAAGAAGATAATTTATATTAGGTTATTAGCCTCCAAGAGAAGAAGTCAACCATAAATAATAATAATATACTGAACAGACACATATCTAGAAGGAGAAGTTGGCCCCAGCAAATCTGGCAGAACCAATATAAATACAGGGTGCCAGTTCTCATTTTGACATATCTCAGAACTGCAGTTCCCATTTTGGTGCGCACTGCAGTTCCCAATTTGGTGTGCACATGTGGAGGAGGGTTGCAGGTGCAGCTACAACAACAACTAGTTTTTAGTATTGGTTTGGACTATCTGATCAACTATTGTTGGTGCACTATCCTTGGAGGAAGATGCGCTACACCTTGTTTGGTTATTTAGCCTAGGGTTTTCTTTCGGAGTAATTCTTAGTCAAGGTTAAGGTGCTCGGAGGGTGGATTAAGCCTATGGTTGGGTGACGAGGGTATCGTCAATGGTAAAATGAGCACACTATCTTCTATATTCTAACAGGTTATGGGCCCACGCCTCCTTCATTCAGTCGAAACGCTGGAAGGAAACATAGCCGCTAGGATATTGAGATCGTTGAGGAACTACCACTAGGGTTACTAGCATAAGCAACTCCCAAGACATTGCCGCTAGGGTTACTAGCAGGAGCAGTTGCAGAAACCCTAAACCTCTCGTTGAAGCACCTTAAGTGAAGAGATTGACCTAATATCCAGATAGATCAGTGTGCCCTAGCCTAGCGCATCTCCTGATACTCTTAGCAAGTCAAGACGTGAAGTTTGAATTTCTGGTCAAATCTAGGGTTTGACCAAGTCAAGCAGCCATGACTAACTCTATGAAGTCTGAGAACAAGTTAAATGGAGCCTCAAACTTCAGAGTGTGGAAGACAAGGATTGACCTCATCCTTGCCAAGAATAAATTACTGAATATTGTGAAAGGAAAGATCGTGAAGCCACAGTTTGAAGAAGGAGAAGAAAAGGAACCACATAACGTTGCAGCTATGGAGAAGTTCAAAGATGTTGACATCAATGCCATGAGTATCATAGTGGATTCCATAAAAGACCACTTGATACCCTACATCTCCCATCTTGACTCATCGAAGAAGATGTATGATGCCCTAACAAATCTCTTCTCAGTCAGAAACATTGGACAAGTTATGAGTCTGAAGAATGAGCTCCGTAAACAAGAATATGAATGACGACGACAACATAACATCATACTTTGTAAGGATCTCCCAATTAAGAGATCAACTACAAGCTATTAAAGAAATCACTTCAGAAAAGGAATTAGTGAACATAGTACTCAATGGTCTTCCCAAGACATGGGATGCATTTGCCGCAAGCATGAACACAAGGAAGGAGTACCCCACATTTGAAGAACTTTGGACTTGCTGTGCTCAAGAAGAATCAAGGATTAATACAAAAGAGAAACCCAAAAGAAGTACGACGATCAAGCTTTCACAACAAGATTCAAGAACTTCAGGAACAAAAGGAAGTTTGGTTTGAGGAAGCCAAATCAAGAGAAAGACATTTAAGAAGTGCAATGCTTCAACTGTCGAAAGTATGGTCACTACAAGAATCATTGTCCTGAGCTAAAGAAAAGGAAGGAGAAACATGAAGCATCGATTACAGAAGAAAAGGAACCTACAAAGAAAACTAAGCAGGATGGAAGAGACTCCTTCTTCTAAAAGGTAACAACACTCTTCTTATTTCTTGTTTGCATCATCTCTGTACATATCCTGTACATCTATCTCTTGGAAGATAATGTGTTCCAAGAAGAACTATACCTATGGAAAAACAAATAAGATGAAAATGGATATCATTAGATAATAGACATGAAAGGATGAAATACAAATCATGTGGAAGCTATTGCAAGATAAGCTGAATCAATCATGAAGAGACTTAGAAGAAGAAAAGACAGAAAGAAGTCAGCAATCGAGAGGAAACAAGAAAAATGACTTATGACGTTTTGACAACAAGATGAAAGCAAGAGAGCCAATTATACACTAGATAAGACAATAAGGATGCATATGGAAGCATGAAATCTGTTAGACAAGAGAGCCAATTATACATTATAGAAGACAATAAGGATGCAGATGAAAGCATGGACTCTATTAGATGGAGGGAGCCGATTATATGCACTTATACATGAAGCAAGGATTAGGAGGGAGCTAATCCTATGACCCATTGAAGATGATTAAGTATATATATCCATGGTAGTAGCCATAAAAGACAGTACGTGTTCAGTTCAACTTCAAAAGAAGACTTCTTCAAGAGAAGCCTTAAAGTATTCCTAGTTGTCCATCTAGATCTGTGATCCTATGATGAAAGGAAGAAGTGGAATCTCTAGGACATAGAATCTATAAGAAACTCCATGAACCCAAGAACTAAAGAAAAACATGAAAGCGAACATGAGGATTCCAAGAAAGAAAGAGGAACCAGAACAACCATTCATTGTATCAAGAATCACAAGATTACCAGCCTGATATGAACTCACTAAAAGCAATCAAGCAGAAGAACTGAAAGTCGTGATGAAGAACAGTGTATGGAAGACTTATGAATGAAAGCATTGCGATATCTAAAACCAAAGGTTCTCCCAGATGGAGGGAGAAGACTATGATGATTACTTGTTCCAGTAAACCAGAATTATCTCTACATAAGTCATTATATCATCCACAACATCCATGAGTTAGAGTTCTACATCAGATGAATGCAAAGAATGTTCTCCAGAGAAATTGAATAAAGAGATTATGAAAATCAATCTCAAGACTTTGAGACATACCAGAAAGAGACTCCTGTATGCATATAGAAGAAGATAAATTGGTGGATAACCTCCAGTGCACAACAGAAGCGTGGTGAAGATTTCCTATAAAGATGACTACTCAGTAGATCATATCTCATGATAACAGAAGAAGTGCCACATAGATATGTTCTAGCTTTCCAACTATGATATACTCTATTGGTCAAATCTACACGAAGCCTTCACAATGTTCTAGACTAAAGTACATTTGAAATCAAGCATTACATTATCCATGATAAAGTCCAGAAAGGAGAAAATGGTTCTCCAATACATATCTCCACAGATGAGCAGACAAGCAGACATTTTGGTAAAACTTCTATCCAAGGTAAAAGAGTTTGTGTACTCAAGCTAGAGCTCATGGAAAAAAATTCCTTCTTATTGAAAAAGGAAGAAATGACTCTCCAATTTAGGAGGGAGCACTGAAAACATTATTGAAGACATTCATTCCTTAAAATTGAAAAATAGTCCATTTTGGACAAATGCTTTCTTGTTCGGAAAGTGGATTGAGACTTCTGACGGACAGTCACTTTCCATTATGGTTAACATGGGAAGTATTCTGATTGCTGATGTATCATAGACAATGACTTCCCATTGTGGTTAACATGGGTAGTGGTCTAGGGAAGTCTCTCTTCTTGAGGGTTACTCAAGAAGACTGGCCCGCCTCGCTGGACACCGATTTCTCATTGTGGTTAACATGAGGAATGGTCTGTTTTGGAGGTTGATGCAGGACCGTCTTTTCCTCTTGTGGTTAACAGAGGAAATGGTCTGGACAGTCATTCCTTAGGGTTTATACATTCTCTCGAGGGTGCACTTTGATTAGTGTAGGAGGAATGGCCTAGGGTGGGGAATGGTCCAGGCTCAACAATCAAGGACATACATTCCTTAGGGTTTATACATTCTCTCCAGGGTAAACTTTGATTAGTGTAGGAGGAATGGCCCAGAGTGGGGAATGGTCCAGACTTAGCATTCCTTAGGGTTATACATTCTCTCCAGGGTGCACTTTGATTAGTGTAGGAAGAATGGCCCAGGGTGGGGAATGGTCCATGTTTAGAAGACAGGACAATTATTCTTCCTTGTTTGAGAAGAATAGTCTAGATATATCATTGTTCTACTCTGAGGGAAGATATTCTTTCAGAGCTCACATATGTGAGTGAAAGATTCGCCTAGATGATTTAGTTTATATCATAACATCATTTCTGTGTAGGTTGCTATCAGATGTTTGTTATGAAGACAATAGATATAGAATGTTGTGGTGGATATGTTCCACTATTCGTGAGACAGATATTCTTTCAGAGCTCACAGATGTGAGTGAAATATTGGCCCAAATAATTCAGTATATATCATAACATTGTTTCTATGCAGGTTGCTATCATATGTTTGTTATGAAGACTATTGTGGTGGATATGTTCCACTGTTTGTGACTATACGTTGTTGATCAAGTACTTGTGTGTTACTTGGTGTGGTAGTGAACCACTGGATTGTAGTTATGTACTACTATGAATAGACACAGTTATGTTCTATTTCTATTCTAACTGCCTTGAAGACTATCAACAGTTTATTGAAAATAATCACCATCCAGACGAATGATGAACAAAGATTTTCCAGACGGAAATTGGTTTAGAACATTTACTTCTCTAGATTATAAGAGTGGCTCTTGTATCACTCTATGGTGTGAGTGACTTATCTAGCATCATGTCCAATTACTCAGATGAAGTATGGTTTCGAGAGATGATGCAGCTGATGGTGATGGTGATGCTCATGATGTAGTCATGAGATAGTCTAGACGACTATATTGATGCTACCTGGTAAATGGTATATTTTTGTGCTCAAGACCATTACCTGTAATACCTCCCTAGCTAGGAGGGAGTGTTAATATTATGGTAGTTGCAGGAGGTATTTACCTCCACGTGTGAACCTGACGAGAATAGAAGACTCCAGAAAGCAAGAGAAAACCCTAATGAGTTGGCTAATAACCCTAGAAGCCTTGTCGGCTCAAGAAGATAATTTATATTAGGTTATTAGCCTCCAAGAGAAGAAGTCAACCATAAATAATGATAATATACTGAACAAACACATATCCAGAAGGAGAAGTTGACCCCAACAAATCTGGCAGAACAAGTATAAATATAGGGTGCCAGTTCTCATTTTGACATATCTCAGAACTGCAGTTCCCAATTTGGTGCGCATTGCAGTTCCCAGTTTGGTGCACACATGTGGAGGAGGGTTGTAGGTACAGCTGCAGAAGCAACTAGTTTTCAGTATTGGTTTGGACTATCTGATCAACTATTGTTGGTGCGCTATCCTTGGAGGAAGATGCGCTACACCTTGTTTGGCTATCTAGCCTGGGGTTTATTTTCGAAGTAATTCTCAATCAAGGTTAAGATTCTCGAAGGGTGGCTTAGGCCTATGGTTGGGTGATGAGGGTATTTTCAATGGTAAAACGAGCACACTATCTTCTATATTCTAACACCTAGGAGGGTGGGGACTCAAATGTTTTTTCCTATTCTCAAAATCATTGGCCGCCAAAATAGGTTGGAGGCTCATAAACACTAAAAATCTCTATTCTACAGTTATCTACCAAAAATATATAGCCCCAGGGTCCTTAGAAGATTGGATCAGATCTCCAAAAAAATCCTCCGTATGATCCATCTTCTAGAAATCCCTCACCTCCTCCTTCCTAGTTATAGGAGAAGGTATTTCCTGGAGAGTAGGACATGGGAACCATCTCTGTCTAGGACTAGGCAGTGGGATTGCACACATCCTCCCTCTAGAAATCATCAATACCCTCCATGAGAAAAATATCTACTTACTCTCACAACTGGTTGACCCCATTACAACTACACAGTGGTCTCAAGGTTGGAAGAAAGAAGATGATCTAGGCATTTCTGGAGCTCCCACACTACACTACATAAACTACATCAAAGCATTACAACTTGGGCACATCAGACTTTTAGACAGAGAAGATGAGCTAGTTTGGAAAAAGGATTCAACAAGTGCATACACCCCAAAACTGGGCTATATGGCACTTTCTCTGGGCCTTTTTCAACATCAACCCATTTGGTGGTGGAAGGGCCTTTGGAAATTAAACTACCCACGAAAAGAAAAACTCTTCCTATGGGAAACACTAAATCAAAAGATCCCTACTTAGGAAATACTTCAAAAAGGAAATTTCAAAGGACCCAACAGATGTCCACTCTGCCTCATGGAAATTGAAATAATCTATCATATTCTCATTACTTGCCCTTTCACCAAAAGAGTTTGGAAGGAAATTTCAGCTAGTCTAAGACAATCTTGCATATGTGAGGGACCAAATCTATAACAAGCCTGGAAAAAATGGCTTCAAGAAAATAGGCTCAAAGAACTAAAATTCCTTCATCCCATCGTTATCTGGGCCATCTAGCTAGCCATAAACTAAACAAATTTCCAAGAAAAAGCTTCAACTCTAGAAATAACTGCAGCACAAAGCCTCTCAATACTTTCACACTACCCGCAAAAATTTTCTGGAACACGACAAATTTTTTTCTCTCCAAAATAAATAGATCATTCGAAGCCTTGGGCTTACTTTGATGGAGCCTCACAGAATAATCTATACGGGGGCGGATTCACACTACACCTTTCAAATTCCCACTGTTTTCACACAAAAAAGGGGTTGGGACAGGGCACAAGCAACCATGCAGAACAATTAACCTTAAAACTTCTACTTGCTTTCACAAAAGAAAACGACCCGTGACACATCCAAATCTTCAAAGACTCACAAATTGTGGTGAATTGGGTAAGAAAAATTCAGAAATGTCACAACATTTTTCTCCTCCCCATTATGGAGGACACTTACCAACTATTAGAAATTTTTGCCTCTGTAACTATATCCCATGTCTACAAGAAAAAGAACATGGTAGCGGATGCACTCTCCAAAGATGGGCTTCATCTTTCACTTGGACAATGGGACATAACATAACACAAAAATGGAGACTCACAAAATTTTTACCATCGACCATTTATAGATCCTACTACTCTACAACAGGATTCCCACTATGAACAACAGGAACCACAGAGACCATAAAATTATACACTGAAAGAAAGAAACAAAATCACTTTTTTTTTAAGATTTTCAAAGACTACGGATTAGAAGACTCACATTATGAAGCAAATTTCACAGCACCACTGGGAGCACAATATGTAGCACAATATGTAAATAAACATGACACTATTCTGAGAACTCTCTACATGATCAAGAAGCCAGATACATTCAACCATTTTTTTGTTTTTAGTATAATCTGAAACATATATCACACCCATGGGGTGCAGTGCTCTTTGAAGCACCTACATAATGTAATTTTGTCTCTTCACATGAATTAAATTACGCTTTTTTCAAGGAAAAAAAATCTAAAATATTGTTTATATATATATATATATATATATATATATATATATATATATATATATATATATATATATATATAT
>ML782014.1:84295-132037 GCA_009831015.1 Picea engelmannii | reverse complement strand
AATAGTGTTAATTTATCAATTTAATCTTTTATTTATTTGATGTAATTATTATTATTATTTGACTATGTTCAATTACTTATATAAAAAACTTAAAATATAGTTTATTACTAATATTTCATTAAAAAATAGTTATATAATCTAAAACTTAAAAATATAGTTTATTCTTATTATTCCATTAATAAATAATTTTTAAAATCTGAATATAAAAAAAATTCAATCTTTCTCAACGTTAAATATATTTACAAACTTATAATATTTCTTAAATATTAGATAATAATTCAAATGGATTAAAATAAAGTATTAATACACTAATAAAATACTACATTATTAAAGTATTAATACATTATTATAGTATTAATACATTACTAAAATATTATTACATTAATATAATGTATAAATCGAAGTATTAATTTATATTAATGTGTAATGAAATTTATTAATTAAATGATAAATTATGGTAAAAGTCATGGTAAAAGAGCTAAAGGCCAAGCTAGGTTTAGGAGATATCATTCAACTGTGGATCATCTTGTTACCTTTAGGATCATTGCAGAGGAGTTTCACAATACTAAAACCAATCATTTTTGTTGTTTTGTTGACTTTTGAAAAACTTTTGACATGGTTCCTAGGAAAAACCTTTGGAATAGGTTGGAAGAGATAAAAGTTCCTCTCGATTTGAGGGTTGCTGCAACAAGGATGTATGATAAAGTTATTGCTAAGTTTAAAAACACTGAGGGATGGTCAAAAGAGATTAACTACAATATCGGAGTCAAACAAGGTTGTCCCTTGTCCCCTACCCTTTTTGGCATATACATTGACAAGTTAGAAGAATGGTTGGAAAAAATAGGTTGTGTCGACTCTACTCTCACTGGTATAGTCATCAATGTTCTTCTTTATGTCTATGACATCATTCTTATGGCAAGGAGTCCCCATGATATTGAAAACCAACAAATAATCCTCAAGGAGTTTTGCTCCAATATGGCTATGATTGTTAATACTGATAAGACTAAGGTCATGATTATTAAATACAATAAGATCCCTTATGATACCTTTGTATATGACACCAACAACTTGGAGGAAGTGACTTCATAAAAATATTTTGGAATTGATATTCACCACAAGCTCAATTGGAATTATAGCATTGAGAAAAAGATTATTGGGGGATGAAAATCTTATTATGGGCTTGAAAACAATTGTAAATCAACTGATCTTTGGAATTGGGATAAGAATAAACTCCTCTTTGAGACTCTTGTTACACATGTTATTCTTTATGGATGTGAAGTCTGGGGTTGTAGTATCTCTCATGAATACTGGAGAAAGATAGATCAAATACAAAAGAATTTTATAACCTATAATCTCAAAATTAAAGGAAATATGCCCAATCCCATCCTGCTGTTAGAAACAAGCCTCTCCCCATTGAGAGCATGGTTATGACTAGATACATAATGTATAAGAACAAGTTTAAAAACATGGAAGACACGAGGCTACCTAAAATTTCTTCAAAATCAAGTCATAACCACCATCGACTCAAGTGAGGATGACATAAAGATGCCTGATCTTGGCTAAACTATTGGGGAATCATGGGACAAACCATTTTGCAGAATAAATATACTATTAAAAAAAACATCAAATCAAAATTTAAGGAGAAAATGCGGTGTGATAAAGAGTTAGAGGAAAAAAGAAAATTAAGATATTACAAAGATGTAATCAACCCTAATCTAGAAGATCAAAATTATCTATCTGTTTTGCCAAGTGTAAAGAAAAAAATAAGCATTGCTAAGATAAGAACAAATTCTCACGAGCTCCATAGTGAAACTCGGTGTTGGTCAGTTCCTAAAACACCATGGGATGAAAGAATGTGTCACCTTTGTGACACTAAGAATGTTGAAGATGAAAGACACTTTCTCTTAGATCGTCGAGCCTATACACATATTAGATCTCATTTTCAAAATATTTATCACACTAACAACCTCCCTAAGCTCTTAACTCAACAAAAGTATGGTGATCTTGGAAAGCTTCTCTTAATGCTTTTCGAGCATATAAACAAATTTCTAAAGAATCACAAGTAATCACTTACCCTCTTAAGGTCCTATAGACCAATTCGATCTTAGTGGATGTTAATCATCATCATTATCATCATCATCATTAATCTAATGTATTAATCATAAAATGCATTAATACATTATTAATTAATACATTACTAAAGTATTAATATACTATTAAAATAGTACATTAATAACACATTTAATGCATTAATAAATACATTACTAAATATAAAAACATTAATAAACAAATAAAATAATACATTAAATTAAATTAAAATTATTAAATTATTATTATACTTAAAGTTAAATTATTAAAATTATTATTTTATTATTATTATAAAATAACTCCAACTAAATAACACTAACTCTAATATAACTCTAACTTTACTTTTAATAAAAATAATGTTAACCCTAATCTTATCATAATTGAGACTATGATATAACTCTAACCCTAATTTTAATAAAAATAATGTCAACCCTAATCTTACCCTAATTCCGTTATACTTGTTAATTCCCCATTATTGTACTTTCATTTATGATAAATGTCGTACTTTCATTTATGATAAATGTCTTGATGTAAATATCAGATGCCCTTCATGCATTTATGACTAAAAGGTCCAAGTATTCTAGGCTTCTTAAAAATGAAAGTGCGTCTTCACATTTATTGTAATCATAATAATTACCGGTAAGTAGTAATTAGAATATTTTTTTATAATTAGAACAAAGAAAGTACCTCTTAACTTGGGACAAGGAACCCTTTGTTTTGTTGATTACGTAGCCTATAGCTTTTGTCTCTTATTCGGACTACGAAACAACCACGAATTCCACTATATCCACCATGAACTCCATTATTGAACTATGGGACCGTAAGGACCTAGTATCAAGGTAAAGTCAAGGGCTTACGTCCACATTTTATATAGCGTATTTCGAGCACACTAAACATTTACATGAACTTTGTGAAAGTTAAGCTTCAGACTCGTAGCTGATAGTACGGAATGCCTCGAGAGCTTATGCCAACCGGAAGTAATGACGTTCACCCTCTAGTAGTGTTACCCTGCAAATTGAACGACCTAATGTTGATACTACCCCTAAAGCTCTTACCAAACGATGTAAATCAAACGAATTATCTTCCAACATGTAAAAAAATGCCCACCACCATCAGAAAGGTGAAACACCAAGATAAACCGCATGGCATAAATTGCATTTCATGGTAATTAATTGTATCACAAATTATAACACATGGCATTGGAATTACATGTAATTAAACAGGTTGTGTTCCATTTCTTTCTATGCTGTGTTAATACTTTAATCTTTGTTAATAATTAACCATTAAATAAAATTTTAAATATGATTAGGTAAATGTAAAAAAGTAAAAACATATAGAGATATCTTTTTATAATAGCTAGAAAGTTAATCATTGAAATCATATTCATTTATTTTTTTTGAATAAAGAAGAATATTCTAACCATATTTAATATTGTACATAGAAAACCTATTAAACACTTAAACCCTATTAAATATACCCATTTCCAATAAATAAATAAATAAATACAAATTTTCTACATTGTAGACTTCTCTTCCACCAGCTCTTACCAGACAACACAGCTTACAACCCTCACCAAAAAAATAAAAAACTCAGGGAAGATCCACCTAGGAGAGAGAAAAGAGCCTTACAAAGAGCCACGTTTGATAAGAAAGTCCCACCATTTTTTTCTCCGAGTCCTTGGAGACGTAGACGCCAACCATCTCTCCCTTATACCACCAAAAAAACATTAAAGAAAAACCTTTGACAAAACCGTTTCTCCCGGAGCCTCAGGCTTATGGCTGTTGCAGACGCTCCATTGCCTTATCCCCTCTCTTATTATTATTATTTTTTATATATATATATATATATATATAAATTATTTAAATCATTTTAATTAATGAATTTGGTTTTATTATTTTATTTTAAAAATAATATTAAATATAAATAATATAACTAATATATTTAAATTTTGTTATTTTATTCCTAATTTTTAATATATATTAATAGTTTTATGTAATTTAGTTTTTATATATAATTTTATAAGTAATATGCAAATCATATATGTGTGTGTTTTAAGGTATGCATGTTATAGGATTATAAGAGGGTTTGTAAAATATAAAATATACCTTACCTTTCAAACCCCTTATTTATATTTAAACATACCTATATAGTATTAGAGTAATGTTAATTAATGTAATTTGGTTAGATTAGTAGTGTAATTTGATAACGCTAATGCATGATTAATAAAAAATGGGGAATCATTTATGACCATTTATAAGAGATTGATTACACAAAGATATAAGCTCTATAAGAGTATAATGTGATTTATGGAAAGGTTAGACACTTGAATAAGAAAGGAAATTAGAGTAAGGGGCGAGGATATCAAAGTGCTAGAGAAACTAGCAAGGTAAGAAAGATAGAAGGATACCCACCAAGATACTAAGCTTAGATGCTTTAACCCTGACCTAAGCCACTTACCTTATTGGAGTAATGTTTGTTTATAGACAATTATAAATAAATTTACGCCTAAAACCTTATGTTTGCATGTATAAGTTGAGTGAAACGTTGAATGCCTTAAACCCTTTTCTAATGCAATTGGTTGAACGTAGATTCAACTGTACAAGATGGTTAGAAATCGGGGAAATCGAGGTTGGGGGGAATCATCGCAGGGACCGTCGATACCGGTACTACCACGAGCATTGCTCGAGCTAGCTCTCATCTTGCACTCCTTAGAGTTTATTAATGAGACATTAAAGGTGCGCCAATTAGTAGAGGTTGAAGTGGAACCCCCACCTTATGGAGTGGGTAATCCTGAAGGGTTGAGTGCCTCAGAGGGAGGACCTCCACCAGGGGACATCACCAAAGAATTTCAGAAAATCAAATTCCCAAAGTTTGTTGGGGGTCATGCAAGTAAACATGTAGAGGCATGGTTGGAAGGGATGACGTGATGTCTCACTTTAAGAGACTATGCTTCCACATCAAAGGTGAAGATAGGGATCTTTCAGTTGAGGGATAGTTCCTTGAACTGGTGGGGTAATATGGAGAGGCAGCTGCACCTTACCCCAAGCACTGTCTCATGGGAGATTTTTGAGGAAACGTTCGAGAGAAAATATTTTCCTGCTTACTACAAGGAACAATAGGTAGGAGCATTTAATGGTCTAGTTCAGGGAAACATGACCCTGGAAGAGTACAAAATTGGGTTCATGGAGTTAGTAAAATATGTCTCATACATGGATACCGATCAACGAGAAGAAAAAAAAATTGTGTGCGGATTAAACCCTAAGATAAGGGTCATGGTACAGATGTGGAAACCATTGTCAGTAGCTGAAGCAGTTGAAAATGTTTTTAACGTAGAGGAGCATATGATGTTAAAAGGAGGTATGATATCAACCATTCCACAACATCCTGGATTTGTGGGGAAGGACCCTAGGAATTTCTCCAGGGGAGGAAGCTCTAGGTCACCTCCTCATGGCAATAGAGTCTCACCCCGAGCAGTTACAACATGTATTTCAATGGTATCTAGTGTAGCATCCCACTAATCGCCAACTATGCGGGAAGGTCCATGATCTTCGTAGGGAGAACCAATTAGGGGCAGGGGCTCTAGGGGAAGGAACTCATTTCAGAGGCCTTCATAGGGAAGCACTGAGGTTCCACCCTGTGATACTTGTTGGGGGTGCAGAGGACCTCATTACCAACATGACCGTCAAGAGGTACAATAAACCTTTGTACATAGAGAAGGAAAGGTCCTGATGGGAAGAGAGAGTAGTAGCCACTGGATTTATGTAATGGTTAATAACTGCTAGGTAGAGCATCAATCCATTATGGTGGAGTTGTCAGGTACGGTAAATCATGTCAATGTTAAAATTTTATTTGATTATGGTGCTACAGATAGTTTCATTTCACCTTGTACATTAGAAAAGTGTGGGTTGGAAGACTATGAGCACAATGACTTTAAACAAGTCTAGATGGCTTCGGGGGGGAAAAAGCAGTAGGTCCTACTGTTGATAATTGTCTAGTAGATCTAGGAGTGTGTACTACTAGGTTGAAGGTGTACACCAATGCTCTAGGTACGTATGACCTAATCATTGGGATGGACTGGCTAGAATCCCATCAATCTATGGTATATTATTTCATGAAAAGGGTGCTTTGTGTTGACAATGAAGGAAGGTCAGTAGAGATCCATGGTGTATGGAGGAAGGTTTCTCTATGCTTTATCTCAACCATGAAGGTTAAATGTTGCATGAGGAAAGGTTGTCAATTATATGTAGTGGAAGCAGTCAATGAAGGTAAATGACCCTCCATGGATCAATATCCAATATTATCAAAGTTTAAGGATGTTTTTCCAAAAGAGTTGTCAGGGTTACCTCCTAAGAGGGAGTTTGATTTTACCATTGAGATAAAACTTGGTGTGGAGCCAATTTCCAAGACACTGTATAGGATGACGATTCCAGAACTTTGTGAGTTGTAGATGCAGTTGAAGGAACTACTTGAATTAGGGATAATAAGGCCTAGTGTCTCACCTTGGGGTCCACCAGTAATTTTTGTCAAGAAGAAGGATGGTTCCCTACGACTATGTATAGATTACAGGGAATTGAACCATGATATAGTGAAAAATAGGTACCCAATGCTACAAATAGATGACCTCTTTGATCAGATGAAACGAGCAACAATTTTCTCAAAAATTAATCTACGAACAGGGTATCACCAGTTAAGGATTAAGGAAGGTGATATTCCTAAAACTATCTTTCAAACTCGGTTTGGGCATTATGAGTTCATTGTAGTACCTTTTGGTTTGAGCAATGCACCAAAAATATTCATGAGCATCATGAATGGTGTATTCTGAAAGTACTTAGACCGATTTGTACAGGTCTTTTTGGATGATATCCTAATCTATTCCAAGAATGAAAGAGAACACGAGGAACACTTTAGAGTGGTGTTGTCATGCCTTAGAGAGAACAAATTGTATGGAAAGTTGTGTTACACACCAAAATGCCACACTTAAGTACCTCACTGATCCAGATTATTTTCAAAACAAAATGAAAGAAGAGAAATTACAATGAAATACTCATCAAAATTGTTAGAAATAGAGAAATACAACAATATTTGATTTTTATTAATGAAAGAATTATAAAGATGCTGTAAAAATACAGAGTGCAAGACTCATTAGAATGGTGGAAGCTTTATCTATGAGAAGATATGTGACAGATGCGTTCATTCGCAAGAAGATGATGACAATGAGGATCTGAAGGCCTTTTCATGATAAACATGAATTCCAAAACCCTAGACATCCAAAAACCTAACCCTAGGAGATGAAATGCCAAAATTCATGTGGGGCCCGTTTGGGTAAGTTAGTACATTAACTTCCCAGGGTCGTAACTTTTTCATATGATCTCTGTTTTAGGTGCGCGATAGCCCGTTGGGAAGGTCTTTTCGAGAAATATGTATTACACTGTCAAAATTTGAATCCGTCTATAGTTTGACCGTGGCAAGCCAAGAAACTACTATTTAGGACCCCAAAACCACTCTGGAGGTACAACAATATGTGATAACATGAAAACATACAAAATAAGCCAGTTGGATTAGGTGGAAGGCCACCAATATCCACCTGGAAGATGTGTAGGGATTCTGACAACCCCAAAAGTGTATACCCCACAATTACAAAGAAGTACATAAGAACATGTTGAACTAAGAACTGACAAGAGGAGATAGTTGGAACAAGTGGTTGGTCACCAATATCCACCTGGATCAATCCTCCCCCCTTAGGAAGTAATGGTCCCCATTGTGTTGAGTGCCCAGGGAAGAGGGGAAATCATTTTCTGAATCTGAAGCTTGGTGAGTTTTGTGCATTGTTGGAGAAGTTGTGTTGCTTGGTCTATGGAAGACTGTCACAAACCTGTTGTTGGCGGGGTTGAATATGCTCCACCAACTTGTTGTCTCTAGGTTTGATGGGGCATTGTGTAGGCACCATTGTAGGTGAAGAGACAATATATTCTTTCTCTGTGACAAACTGTTTTTGTTGGATAGAAGGTGTTGAGGATGCAGTGGTTATAGTGGTATTCTGTGCTTCCTTTGAACAACCTACGAAGAGGATGAATTTTGTAGTATGAGAGATTACCTTGCGGCATTGTTTTGGTGGAGCAATATACGAAACTACCTCTAGTATCATATAGAGATGACCTCCTAGAGTAATAATGACACTACGGAGTCTAGACTCATAGACAACAAGATGTCTCCACATATATGGTTGGCCAAAAACAACATCATAGACATCAAGAGGAGAAACATCACACACTACCTTATCCTTGAAGGGATGGATGCCATAGGACAAGAGAAACTGATGGTTGACACACAAATCTCGTCCCTGGTGAAGCCACCTGATTTTGTATGGCTACGGGTGTGGTGTTGTCGACAACCCCAATATTTTGATAGCCTTATGTGAGATGAGGTTCTTCTGGCTGTCGTTATCAAAAATGAAATGCAATGGGGTCCCCTTCAACCACATCTTTGATTCATGGAAGAGGCGCCCCCCATCTTTAGGATCTAATGAATCTTCTGGTTGAATTGGTGTGGTTGTGATAGCAATAATGGGGTCTGCATCAATGATCTGTCTATTTTCAATATTTTTTGGATCAGATTCCAAATTAGGGTTCAAGTCCGTGTCGTTGACCTTGACCATCAATGACTGTTTTGAGTGACATTCATCGGTGTTGTGCCAGGGGATTTGGTGGAAGTCACACCACTTCCCAGTGTCATTATTCTTCTTTTGTTTACCATTTTTTTCTTGTTTCTTGGAATGGTTTTCTAGAGGTTGTTGGTTAGGTCCGTCTTTACAATGCTTTTCTTGTTGAAGATTTGCAGACCCAAATTCCCATTTGTTTTGGTGCCTAAATTTATGCTCGATTTTGATAGCATATCGATATATAGCTCCCAATGATGAGATGTTTAGGAAATCCATTTTGGTTTGGATGTACTTATGGATAGCCCCATAGTATTTCAGAACCAAGTGCCTCTCAGAGTCTTTGATACCCATATTGGTGCACTAGGTATGGAAAGTATTTTTGAACTCCGGTACTATTTGGCTCTTCTCTTACCACAGTGTAGTCCATCTCACGCATTGGTATTCATAGTTATCAACAGGATAATATTGTTCTTTGACCGCATCCACACAAAAAATCCCAAGTGGGTTCGGCCCCATATCTTCCAGACTCCTCTGTGGAACTTTGCTCCCAGTAAGTTGCCCACCAATGTTTGACATGGGGGAGAGCTTTGAGGAGTGTGAAGGTGATCTTTTTCCTGTAAGAAAAATTTTGAACAAAGAAATAACCTTCTAATAGATTTAACCATATTTCTAGGTCATCCACATCTATCTGACCTTCAAATATGGGAATATCAAAATTAAATTATACCTTGAAGGGAGAGGTTCTTCCAAAATGGTCACTTGATGAATATGTCTCTATTTCTATAGACATGCATTGAAGGATGTGTGCAAAATTATCCATCATTTAGTCCTTTGTCGCGCGAGAGCTTGCTCAAGCAATAGGTTAATATAATATTTTTCTCCGTCATTTTTACTTTCTGCTACCATTGAGGGTTTCTTGGGTGTGCGAGAGTGATTTTCCTCAAGAGAGACAATCTCGAGACCCAATTGGCTATACTTAGACTTCATCAGGGACATGCGCTAAAAAATGATCAAGATCAGCCTGCTCTAATACCACTGATACGGATTATTTTTGGAACAAAATGAATGAAGATAAATTATAATGAAATACTCATGAAAATTTCTAGAAACAGAGAAATACAACAATACTTGATTTCTATTAATGAATAAATTGTAAAGAGGCTATAAAAATACAGAGTGCAAGAATCGCTAAAATGGTGGCAACTTTATCTCTGAGAATAGATGTGACAGTTGCATTCATTCAAAAGAATATGATTACAATGAGGCTTTGAGGGCATTTTTATGATAAACATGAATGCCAAAACCCTAGACATCCAAAAAACTAACCCTAGGAGATGAAACACCAAAATTCATGTGGGCCCCGTTTGGGTAAGTTAGTACATTAACTTCCCGAGGTTGTAACTTTTGCATACGATCTCTATTTTAGGTGTGTGATAGCCCGTTGGAAAGGTCTTTTTGAGAAATAAACATTACACCATCAAACTCTGACTCCGTCTATAGTTTGACTATGGAAAGCCAAAAAAACACTATTTAGGGCCCCAAAACAGCCTTGGAAGTAGAACAAGATGTCATGACATGAAAACATACAAAATAAGCCACCAGTATCCACTTGGAAGATGTGTAGGGCTTCAGACAGCCCCAAAATTGTAGACCCAACAATTACAAAGAAGTACAAAAGAACATGCTAAACTAAGAACTAATAAGAGGAGCCAGTTGGAATAGGTGGGTGGCACCAATATCCACCTGGATCACTCACCCTAAGTGTCGAAAGTGTCGTAAAAGTATTATACGCACCTTTCTAAGTGCTGCATACACCTTGACACCATGAAATAACATATGTCACAATCCCTAGTTAATGTGGAGGAGAAATATATTATATGAAGGTCAAAATACTATGTGCACATGAATTATTTATTAATATTCATAAAACGGAAATTAATTTAGTGTGAGAATCCACCTCACATTTAGTATCCTAATCTTAAGGAGAGGTTGAGAATCTCATGGATGGTTGAAATATTTTCTCAAACCAAAATCCTAGTTTGGTGGATCTTGAGAGATATTTCATCTTTAAAATCCATGAGAGATATTTTCTCCCTAAAATCCTTGAGAGATATTTTCTAGTGGAGATCCCATTTTAGTGGATCTAGTGAGTGATGTTCTCCATGGTGGTTAAGCCTCCAAATCCTATATAATGAGGGATTTCCATGGAGAAGGGGAGGAAGGAGAAATCTTGGAGATATCAAACTTTGGAGATCCCATTTTAGTGGATCTAGTAAGTGATGTTCTCCATGGTGGTTAAGCCTCCAAATCTTATATAATGAGGGATTTCCATGGAGAAGGGGAGGAAGGAGAAAGCTTGGAGATATCAAACTTATGATCATGGGATTCATGCAAGGGTCTAGAAGAGGAGAGATTGGAGGAGTGTTACATCATCATCCATGTTTGTAAGTATTCTCTTTGGTTTCTCATTTTAATATACTTGGCCAATTTCCTTCAATCTTGTGTATTATTTCATATACTTTTCTACTATTCCTTCAGTCTTTGTAGATGAATTTGTTTGATCTAATATTGTAGAGTAGGAGTTCTTTGTTTCTCTTTGATGTCTATTTCATTCCAGGTATCAATTTTCAGTAAGGATTTTGGAGATCAAGGTTGGATTGGAAGCAACGAGGACAAAGTTTGAAACTAGGTGCATCACACCTTTTCTCCCTCTCTCTTTCTCATTAGTTAAACTAAATTTAAAGGGATTCTAGTGTCCACTTGTCTTTTTTTGTCTTGGCATTAGAGGTCTATAATCCAAGGGAAAGTTCACCTGTCCACAGGGTAATATTAAAAAATGAAACAAACCCCCCTCCATTACAACAAATTCTCACTATGAATTGAGTACTTGAACCTTCTTTTCCTCCGCCTAGTGAAAATGTTTCCATTAGTAACCAGAAACCTAAAAGGAAAGAAGAAGGATCGCTAGAGGAAACGATGCTTGGGGGGCAGGTCTCCAGTTGTTGGACATCATGCTGGAGAAAAATCACCAACTTCTGCCAAAGAAGTTGGGGGAAAAATACCTCTAGAAAGACATGCTGCTAGGGGTCATCCTCGTTCAAAAGTCATTCCCATCGTAACGTAGTAGTCTTTTTCTAGAACGAGATTAGTATTTGTTCTTTCTCGTGATCGTAAATACATGAAAATAAGTTACTGAGCTTAGTCTTTATTATTTCTCATGCTCATAAATATGTGATAATAAGTTACTGAGTACACTTTTATCTCTTTTTCAAACTCGTAAAATATATACGAAAAAAGAACTCTTTGGAGTCTCCTTTAAGCTCTTTTCAGACTCTCTAAACATGAAAAGATTTCCAAGTGATCTTTCTTCCTTTCACACTCATTAAACGGTTTGAAAGGGTGTCTTTCGAGTGACAACTTATCTCTTTTTCGGCCTCATGAGACTAATTATGAAAACATAACACTCTAATCAAGAATGATTAAAAGAGTTCTCCCCTATATGGTTTTACACTTTTTTCGGGCTTGGGAGACTAAATTTACCAAAAAGTCATCCATGGAGTCGCCTTTAATTCATGTTCAGACTCTCTAAACATGAAAAACCACCGAGTTTCCTTCTATGGACTTGCTAAACTACACATTGAAGGACCCATATGGGAACAAACCCTTACTTCTTCCAGTTTGTTAAATAAATGAAGAGAAACTTAGCAAAGGTGAGTTATATCGAGCATGTGTTACCCTCCTCGAGCTCATTAAATGAAAAAATAGGTACTCATCTATATAGGTGGGGGAAAATTTGAAGGAAGTGGGTGAATGTTTTGGGAATCCTTTATGACAACTATTTTCTCCCTTGAACATGGCACCTGTTTGTGTCTCATCTTATAGTTGGGTAATCCACTTGTCTCCAAGCCATACCAATTCCATGTGTCACCATACTTTTTCGTCCAGTCTAAGAGTGCTCTTATTTCCATCACATTACATTCTTGGTACTCATTGAGTCAATGCTTCCAAGTCACTTGTCATGCCTCATTATGTTCAAGGGAAGTTTCACTTCAAACCATCCATCTACAGTATTGCCAGTTTCCATTTCCTATGTCAGTCCATACTCGTTCGATTCACCATCTTACATCAATTTGCTATGTTGGTTTCATGTCGATGATGGGGGATACATCAAGGACCTCCTTCGACGAGTATTTTCATGTCGACTTTAGCACATCATCCAAGAATTGGACTTAGAAACTAGTTAGTACCTTGGGACCTGCATGCCTAAATGGTAGGCCTCCTCACTTCCAACATTAGGTTTACATCATTGACCTCTGATTGGATGATTCCATGAATGTTCGACCTAAACTCATTTATTCACATTCGCTGGAATGTACTAGGGTACCTTTGGAGTCATTGACATCATTGGTGATTTACCTCTCACTTGTTAACTATTTACCTCAATGATCAGTAATCAAGTGGTTTCTACCATGTTCGACATCAAATCATATATTCACACGGCTAGATTTGTACCACATTGGGATTGGGACGAATACCCTGGGTTGAGTGTTCACTCTATTATCTTCTTTTCCCAGGCTACGAAGGATATCATTTGAGCATGATGATATATATACCGTCACATAGATCCACATTTTATTGGTCCATGGCTATGTTTTTATCATCTCATAGCTCCACTTTGTATTTTTCATGGCTATGATCAGTTCATGACATGGAGGTATGGATCCACATTGTATCTTTGGCGGCCATATCCTTAGTCAATATTTTTCATGGATCTGCAATGTATTGGTCGATGATCGTTCTTTGAGTCATCTTGTATCTCGAACATAGGTATGATTTCCTCGAAAATTGAACATATATTGATACTATTTGACAGTTGTTTTTGAATTCTTCTAGATTCTCCAACTCCACACCCTTGCATTGAAGAATTGAAAAGTGTTTCATCCATCAGTTTCTCTTATGAACTCACACTTTAGGGGGAAATATGTTACACACCAAAATTCCACACTTAAGTACCTCACCCTAAGTGTCGCAAGTGTCGTAAAAGTGTCATACACACCTTGCTAAGTGTCACATACACCTTGACACCATGAAATAACATATGTCACAATCCCTAGTCAATGTGGAGGAGAAATATATTATATGAAGGTCAAAATACTATGTGCACATGAATTATTTATTAATATTCATAAAAAGGAAATTAATTTAGTGTGAGAACCCACCTCACATTTAGTTTCCTAATCTCGAGGAGAAATTGAGAATCTCATGGATGGTTGAGATATTTTCTCAAACCAAATTCCTAATTTGGTGGATCTTGAGAGATATTTCCTCCTTAAAATCCTTGAGAGATATTTTCTCCCTAAAATCCATGAGAGATATTTTCTCTCTAAAAATATTGGATATCCCATTTTAGTGGATCTAGTCAGTGATATTCTCCATGGTGGTTAAGCCTCCAAATCCTATATAATGAGGGATTTCCATGGAGAAGGGGAGGAAGTAGGAAGCTTGGAGATATCATACTTATGATTGTGCGATTCATGCAAGGTTATGGATGAGGAGGCCTTGGAGGAGTGTTGCATCATCATCCATGTTTGTAAGTATTCTCTTTGGGTTCTCATTTTAATATACTTTGCCTATTTCCTTCAAGCTTGTGTATTATTGCATATGTTTGTCTATTGTTCCTTCAATATTTATAGATGAATTTGTTTGATCTAATACTGTAGAGTAGGAGTTCTTTGTTTCTCTTTGATGTCTATTGCATTGAAGGTATCAAGTTGTGCTAACAAGTTTGGAGATCAATCTTGGATTGGAAGCAATGAGGACAAGCTTTGAAACTAGGTGCATAACACCTTTTCTCCCTCTCTCTCTTTCTGATTAGTTAAACTAAATTCAAAGGGATGTTATTGTCCACTTGTTTTTTTCTATCTTGGTATTAGGGGTTTGTAATCCAAGGGAAATTTCATATGTCCACAGGGGAATAGTTTTGTAACAAGTTGTCGAAGTGTTCTTTCTTCCAAAAAGAGATTCACTATTTAGGTCATATCATTTCCAATGAAGGAATATCTTTGGACCCAGAAAAGGTGAAGGCCATTATGGAATGGCCAGTTCCAAAAACTGCTCATGAGGTGACAATATTCATGGGGATAGCTGGTTATTATTAGAGGTTTGTGGAAGGGTTCTCTAAGATAGTGAAACCCATCACCACCTTGCAGTGCAAGGGGGTCAGGTATGAATGGACAAAGGAATGAGATATTTCATTCATCCATATTAAGAGGTTACTAACCAGTGCACCAATTCTATGAGTGTCGGATATGGAAAAAGGCTTCACAGTCTACACGAATTCCTCGAAGCAAGGATTGGGGGCCGTGATAATGCAGGATGGGGGAGTGATAACATATGTGTCAAAAACGTTGAAGCAACATTAGGAGATTTACGCTACTCATGATTTAGAGTCGATAGATGTAATGCTATCTCTGAAGCTTTGGAGGTATTATCTAGTGGGGTGAAGATTTGAGCTCAAAACATACCATGAAATATTAAAACATCTCTTCACTCAAAGGGATCTCAATGCCAGGCATAGGTGATGGAGTGAGTTTATGAGTGAGTACGATTTTGGAATCTTGTACATCAAAGGAAAGGGAAATGTGGTCATGAATGTCTTGATTAAGAGACCATGCATCTTCTCCTTGGTGCCCTTAAAGGTTAATCTGAGGGAGCGAATGTTGGGGAAGCTTCTTGGAGATAGTTGGTATTTAAAGGTTACTTCAACCCTCCATAGTGAGGTAGTTAGAACCCAGGTATGAAGGATATAGCCTTGAAGAATATGAATTGTTAAGATATCAGGGAATGATGTACATCCACGAGGGTGGTGATATTCTGTAACATCCTACTCTTGTGCACACTTTAGACATGAATTATTCTTTAAGGACACTTGGGTGTAAGTGATCTAGTTCATTATATGAATGATTGCTTCGCTTATGGATTTTGATGATGAGATTTTAATTTATGATGTTATGCTATGTTATTATGTATAGAAAGGTGATATTGACTGGGTTCTCTTGAGTGTGTAGGACTCTTGATAGGTTGAGGATGATGACGACATCGATGGACCTCCTTGCACTCCAGATCGAGTCAGGGAGTGGATTGTTTATGGTTTGCGTATTTCTGTTATTGCATATGTGACATATGACTGATATGATATGATGTTTTTTATGGATTGTTGACATTCTTATTGATGGATGCAGGTTGCTAATAGCTTGCTAATCAGAGTCGCATTTGGAGTAGAGGGGTCATGCACAAAAACCAGAGATATTGAGGGAGAGGTGTGATAACAGCCCTGCCACAGCCTACTAGCACTCCCGCCATGGCTCGAACTGTAGGTTAAAAATTACCTAGTTTGAGAGATCCATGGTGTTGTGAGGGTAGACTGTGATAGTCACTCACGATGATTCTAAGGGGCACGCAATAAGGTAGGGTCCTTATTCCTTAGAGGCCCTTAGTCTCCCACAAGTTCACCTGACGGAGTATTGATTCCAGGGGTTTGACGCCTACCAAAATCAGTCAAAAGGCGAGTGGCACCATTAAAGCATGTAGTGCATCTTGAAGGGAACATCGTGCAAATAAAAAAAGAATGCAAGCGAGTGGAACCCTTGGGGCACATAGTGCGTCTTGAAGGGAACATCACAAATTTTAACTATGGTAAGTTAATAAACCTAGTACCTAGAAAACTATGCCTCCTTAGGACCTGGTCAGCCTTAAAATGAATGATGGTACGAGTAAAGTTTAATAACTAATTTTCCCTTAAAAAATATGTCACCAAGCCTAGTGAATTTAAAACCTAGGTCTAAGTCTAAGTAGAACATGTGAACAACAACAAAAAAAACTAAATTGACATATAACAAGAAGGGGGAGGGGTAAAGAAAATTAAAAAATTAATAATTAAAATAAAATTTTAATGAAGGATTAAATTATTAAAAGGGTAAATTGTTGTTTATATTTAAACTTGCTAAATGTGAACTAAGAAGAAAAGGGGGAAGCTTAAGTAAAAGGGGAATGTCTAACATAGTAGAGAATCTAGTCTTTAGAAACTTCTAATTGTGAAATCAACTATGTTTTAAGAAAGGCATCAGTCATTTAAGAAACACAAGGGAAAAAAGGGACACCGAGGAGCGTTTTTAGGAACACATTTAGGTGGGTGAGGGAAATAGGAAAAATTGAATCAATTAATTAATTAATTTCTGGTGCAACTAAGGGATCGGGTGATATGTGTACAAGGGAAGTTTATCCTAATTAAATTTAATAAAAAGAATCTAATAAGGGTTTGGGAAACTAATCACTAATAGAACTCTATAAAAGGTATGGCGGAGGAGGAGTATGGATCACAATTGGCTGGCGTAAGATTACGCTGCCGATATTTTTCTTGACTGATTTTACCTTATGGGATTTGAGATGCCCAACTTGATTAGAGAGTGGTAGCTCGACCTTGCGAGGTGACCTGGGAGCTAACTTCTTTGGTTTGTGTGCATGGCCCCTTTGTGGCTCGGGGGGCTCAGGGGGAAGAAGAGTACCCCTAGCATTGGATGGGAGGTGTCGATGAGGTCTCGACGATTAGTAGGATGGAGATAGGAAGGAGTGCCATTGTTGAATATCATCTTCAACTTGTTTGTCATCAGTCCAAGTATTTTTATTGTGATTTCTATATATATAATTATAATATGATTAAATTGTACTCTTGGATTTGAATTTCTCTGTAAGCTGTATGGGTTTTATGATGTCGAACCTTGTAATATTTCTCCTTGATTGTGGATTGGGGAGAGACCACTACATTGTTGTCTTTTCGACCTCCAATTATTTACAGTTGAGTTTTCATCCACTGAATGGCCATCCTTTGGACCCATTTCAATTTTTTTTTTATTGTCTCTTTTATGAGAATATTCATTAAAGAATGGAATTTTTTAATCGTTGATGGACATCTGTAACCAACTCTAAATTTTCCTTGGGCGCTTGATTGGAGGCTTACTAGCTTATTTTAAATTACAGTTACATTGTATTCCACCCGTCAAACAATCTTGAGGTTTCACACCTACGTAGATGGAAACCCTGGTGTGATTTGACAACCTTTTAACACTAGACTAGCCCCCATATATGGAATGGTTGGGTTGTGTGTTTTGCACTGGCCCTGTGACCGATTGATGTGCCTGGGGTTTTGGACCTTGGCCTTCGATCTTCCATTTTATTTTGGTTTACGACTGGATTTTACCTTACCATGTGACCATGTTCAGACCAAGAGTAATCCAAAATTTCTTGATGGGTTCACTTCCCCCTTCCTTTTATAACCTCCAAACCTTAAAATTTGAAAGTGCAATAACATTTAAACTGTTCCCAGAATTGAATTTTTGCTTTACTCGGAGTTTTTGTAATGAATCTTGTATTCCTGGAAAGAATTTTGGTTGCTTTGAGTGCCTTTTTGCTTCTTTCCAAACGTATTTAACTGTCTTCACCCTCATGAATGGGTCTTTCCCTCAATGATTCTCATCAAACTTCCTTTGTGATTGCATGGAAGATATTCAACGGAATTCATGGAACGAACCTGCGTTTTTGCATGGGTATTCCTCAGTGAATTTCATTTACTAACTCTGTGATTTTATTTGGGGATTTTACTCGGCCTTTTGTTAGATATATTGCTTAAAATAGTAGAGTTGGTTTGGTTTGTTAGATATTGTTGAGATATTATCTCAATGACAATCCTCAAAATTAGAAGAAGTTAGATCTGAGAACTATCTTGTTAATGTATTTATATTGAGAATTACATAATGAAAAAAGTGTGAAGTTTTGTGTGTAATTGTGTGTCATGTCTCCTCCAAAAATTTATCACTTTTTACACCAATCTTTCCCTGTGTTTTCCTTAAAGTCCCTCAACGAATTCTTAAAACCGATTTACTAGTTTGTTGGGAATGTTACTCAACATTTCCATAAAACTCCCTTTGTGTTTTACATACGATATTACCCTGGGACGAGGGTGACTTCCCTGGAGTCTCCCTTTGCACCTCGTACATAGGTGCTTCTTTGTGATTGATAGCATTAGACCCATTTCCTCCTTTTAATCTTAGCTACCTTAAATCTTTATCTCTTGTCATCTTAACTAGTTTGTTATGGGGATGAACCTCAATCCATTAATAATGGAATGGTAGTTAGTTGGGATCTTAATTTTGTTCATTTAATTGAAAAATGGTGGTTTTGCTTCCAGATTATTTTTCCTTGAGTTTATTAGTGGTTTTTTGTCTTTTTCCTCAAACGGATTCATGTGGTTCCTTGTAATGACACCCTTTTATTAATGCTCCTTGAGTAGCCCTAGCATATCCTTATTACCCTTTTAAAGTAAGGAAGGTTTAAATACAATGATTTTGTTAATACCTCACTTACCTTATCCTGCTTGCCATGTTAATTTTCCAATAATCAATTTGCTTCTCTCATAATTTTGTGTTTTAAGAATCTACATAAAATTTAGATTGTGTTATGAGATTTACCTTGGAGATGAGTTCGACCATTTCTTTTACTTTAATTTAAAATGTGTGATCATGCATCACCAATCTCAATTCTTGGTTTAAGTTGCATCCATTCTACCCAAGATTATAATTGATCTAAGTTCATTAAAACATAATGTATAAGTAATCCATGAAGGTTCTATAATTCTTACACATGATTGGCCTCCTTATAGTTTCATGATTGATTAATTGATTAGATTACTCGTGCGCCTTGAAATTATGTTGATGTATCATTTATTTAAGTAATTAGATTACTCGTGCACCGTAAATTTAATGTCTATGTATGTTTGATTAATTGATTAGATTACTCACGCACCTTGAATTTAATGTTGACGTATGATTGATTAATTGATTAGTTTACTAGTGCGCCTTGAAAATAAAGTTGATGATTACTCTAGCGCCATGTAATAAACATAATGTTTCTCCTACTCCTTGAATTATAATGTGGTAGATTACTTACACCTTGATTGTAATATTGATCTGCGACAAGTTGAGTAATTACGCTCTTAGCGTGTGTTGGAATGATACTAATATTGTTGGTTAGTTAGGAGACTTCTTTCCCACAATGAAATCTTGATTTAAGAATGATTGATTAGACATTGGACTGCTTGCGCTATGAAAACTTGCTGATGTGGAATGGTTAAGGTTAGTGTCATGAACCTGTTGCTAATTGATTTGCGTCATGCAATTATGTCGACTTATGACTGAATGGGTAACTAATTCTCTCTTACGACCTACTTGAGTTGACGTGTGATTGTTTTCGAGCGTGTTTAATATCGTGCAGAATGAATGTTTGGTGTCATTGAACAATTGTTAGAAATGTGTATCAAGTGCATCATGATTATAAGAATAATGATTACATTGCGCCATATTATATTGATGTATAGGATTGATGGAACTTATGAGATGTGTTGAATGTTTATGATTCTTACTGTTATGCGTCGATAATTAATGTATAATGAAAGGATGTTGAATGGATGATTATTAATGTGTCAATACATCGATATGCATGTCATGGGTTATGGTGTGTCAACCTTGTTTCGTATTGATTTCTAATGCCTTAATAATGTTCTTTATATTATGTGAATGATGTGTAGGTGATGTTGCTATCTATTTGATGTTCCCTAACGCAGTATTAAAAAAAATAAATTGTCTATTGTATGTCGCTTCGTTGTCGTAATGACTTGGGTTATTAGATATGGTATCAAATAGGGTTCAAACCTGGGACTGTGGATAGCCACACCTTCCATTGAATTTATCCCTTTATTTATACTCAGTGCTAATTGAATTATTAACATGTCCTTGCGGTAATCGCAGTTAGAGGATGCTGAAGATATTCACGACATGGTGCCAGGGGAGGAGGCGTGAAGACTCCAGTAACACCCACACCAGAGGGGTCCAACCCCCAAGGAGAGGAAAAAGTATTGAGAATGAGCGGATTGTCACACAAGATGTGTTTGGGTTTGATAGGGTCTTTCCAGGGAAATATCAGTGGCCTTGAATAACCGCCTATGCTGAGATAAGGCTAGGATGCCTTTACCCCTGAGGGTCCACCGCATGCCCCAACCAGTACTGTTATCTTTCACGGAAAACTCAAGAGGGTTAAGTTCCCAAGTCCATGAGTGCCATAGACGGCTCAGCCATCAAGGCATGGTTGGAGAGCTAGGCGATGTGCATTGCGCTTCGCGATTACGACCTCCAACATGAAGGTATGCATAGGCGATCTTCAGCTAAAGGGGAGAACTCTTCTATGGAAAAAGACACTACTACCTTAGCTAAACTTGGTCATCGAAGTCATGCTAGGGGAACGGTTTGAGGAACGATTCCAGGAGAATTATTTGTTAGAGAAATTCGTTGAGTGTTAGGTCGATGAGTTCAACACCTTATGACAGGTTCGTCATATGGTGCCGAATTATGATATAAAATTTATGAAGCTACTTCGGTATGCCCTACATATGAACATGAAGAAGCTAGAGATGAGAAATTTCATGACCGGCCTTAACTCTAGCTTTCGTGCGAAGGTGAGGATATAAATGACTTAGACATTGCACGATGTAGTCTAGTAGGCTTCTTAGATAAGGATTTTTTGACCGTGGGAGTCCGTGCAAGACTCCTACGGGACCGTCTGGAATGACAACATCTGGTGTGCAGCAGCATCATATGTCATTTGGACCAGACCTATTGGTATCAAGATACATCTATAAGACCCTTGTTCATGACACCTTGACGATAGGTTCCTCAGTAGAGGGCTCCCTATAGGGGACCACCGTATCTGCAGAAGCACCACTAATAGCCGCCATTTAGGATTGTCAAAAAAATAGACCAGGATGTTAGGTTGGTTGGCCAACAACTTCTATTCTGGGGCTAGGAGTACTGGACCATAGGTGGGAGATGGACATGTGGAGAGTCAACTTACTAGCAAGACTGTCCAGTTGAAAGTTCCAGAGCGGACGAATCAACAGGACACACTACCGTGCTGGATATGGGAAAGGCCCATAGGATATATGATTGTGGTAAATAACCACCAGGTTGAGCACCAACCCATTGTTCTCAAGGCATCAGGTTCCATCTCCAAACAAACTTTTAGTATTTGTTATATCTCAGTGCTACAAGCGAGTTCTATTTCTAGTACCATTCTGAAGGGATTAGAAAAATACATTGAACCGGACGCGTTTAGATTCGTCGAAATGGCTTTGAGTGCTAATCAAATGGTTGGAATAAGGGGTATGAACTGTCGCTTAAATATGGGGATTAGTGTAACGATTTCCGACCTACATCACGATCGTAAGATCTTATGGCATCATGATTGGTATGGACTGGTTGGAATCGCATGAGGTGATACTCAACTGTAAGATGAAATAGTTGAGTTTGGTCGATGATGAGGAACAAAGAAGTGTGATTGTAGGAAGAAAATAGGGAGTATCCCTAAGGTTAATTTCTTCCCTATAGCTACAAGAGAGCATGTGAAAGGATGCAAGTTATATGCATACTTAGCATCGAACATCAAGGGCATGGTGGAAGGATTAGAAGATCTTCTGGTAGTACGAGAGTTTGCATACGTGATTCCCAGAAGAATTACTAGGTGTGCTTCTTGAAGCCAAGATGGAATTTACCATCGACCTAAAACTGGGAACTGAACGGATGGAAAGAAAGCCTTATCGGATGTCAACCCATGAGTTACAGGAGTTGAAAGTGAAACTGAGGGAGTTGTTGGACCTAGGACTTATACGTCCAAGTGTATTGCCTTGGAGTGCTCTTGTTAATTTCATACGAAATAAGGATGGGTAGTGGAGAATCTTCTTGACTATCATCGAGTATTTCTTGATGGTATTTTGATATTTTCTTGGATGACAGAAGATCAAGACGAACTTTTTCACTTGGTATTATAGTGTGGCGAGAGAACAAATTACGGGAAGTAGTCGCAAATCTATCGAGGATTCATTTCTTAGGGCATGTTATCTTCGGTGAAGGCTTCGCTGTGGATCCAACGAAGCTATAGGTTATTGTCGAGTGGCCTATGACGATGAATGTCCCAAAAGTGCGTATCTTCATGGGTTTAGCGAGATATTATTGATGGTTCGTCAAGGTTTCTTCGAATATACCAAATATGATTACGAAATTGCAGAAGAAGAATATGAATTTTGTGTGGACCGAGAAATGCGAGGAAGAATTTTGAAGGCTGAAGCAGTTGTTGACGATAATTCCAATACTAAAATTCCCTGGCGTGGATGAGGGATTCTTGGTATGCGCTGACGCATCCAAGGAAGGCTTAGATAGATTCTTGAGGCAAGATGGTCGAGTGATCACTTACATCTCGAGGAAGTTAAGGAGGCATGAGGAGAAATAAGCGATGCACAATTTGGATTTGTTAGCTGCCGTGTATGCCCTGAGAGTGTGGAGAAACTACTTGATTGGAGGGAAATTCAAACTAAAAATGAACCATTGTGGTTTGCAACACCTTTTATGAAAAATGACTTGAAAGCACGACAAGGGTGTTGGTCATAATTTTTTATGGATTATGATTTTGCGATTTTGATGCAGACTCCCTACCTCAGCAGGGTTCTGCGATCTCCCAGTCTCTGGATCGTTCCAAATTCTGAGCCAAAATGGCTCTTCAGGCTCCTGTTGGAACCCTTTGAAAAAATCCACAGGTCCCTTTATCCTCTGGCATAGGCCTTGAGAAAACATATGCACGTGCTCTGCTTTCGGTGCTCTTGCCTGTTCCGAACCAACATCTTTCAGGTTTTGGGGTTTCGGGACTCTTACATGAGAGCTCTCCCAAACTCCTTTTCCCTCCAACTCCCGGTCGCCGAAAACTACCTATGACGACGGTCCTCTTTCAGGATTTCGGAATTCACGAATTCGTGATTCCACGAGTCGGGACTCCCTGTCTCACGACTCCTTCGCTCTTGAATTCTCGGTTGCCGAAATGGCGAAAAGGGCTTAATGGCTCTGGCTCGTGCTATTCTGGTGTCATCTGCTTTTGGGATTTTGTGACTTTGCGAGTCGAGACTCCATGTCTCTCGACACCTGGCCTCTTGAACACCTGGGTCCCGAAATGTCGAAATGACAATCCACGACAAAGCGCTACCGGCTTTCGTGATTCGGGAAACCGCGATGCGAGTGTTCCCCCCTATCCTCTGTCTTTCAAATCCCCGGTTCCTGAAATGTCAAAATCTCTCCCTCTGAGAGATCAATGGCCCAGTCCTCCAGGAACAAAAATCTTTCGGGCCTTTTCCTGAAACCTTAACCGCTTTCCACGTGTCCTCCTTGATGGATGATCACGATGCTTCTACGAGGGTTAAACCTCATTCTCCTCTTTTCGGATCTGATGCCTATCGGTCCTTTACGCGAGATCTGATAGTCATGATGTGATCTTCTGTGCACCTCCTATGTATACTCCTCCTATGCACGTATTCATGATCCAGTGGCTCTCGGGCCACTGCACTCTAGATCCAATGACTGGCGCGATTTTGCGAACTGGGAGTTCACGATGCAGCGACTCCAAAATCCCTTGCCTCTCCAAACCCCAAACTCTAAAGTGTGTGGATATCCAAGGGTTTAAACCCTGTGTGCCTTCGCCTGATCCAATAGCTATTGGGTATCTGGCGCTAGATCTGATGGTTTAGATCCTTCCTCCTTGCGCACTCTCCTTCCGAGCTTCATGCTTCTCTTGGACTTAGAAGATTTTCTAAGTATCAAAGGTCTCAGCCTTTGACTCTTCCTCTTGCAAGCCCGATTCCTTCGGATCTTGTCTGCATTATAGAAATGTTGTCCCTCCTGAGCTTTGTCAACTCAGAAAACCCAAAAAGGTTTCTCGACCTTCTGCTCCTCTCTTCTATGGCTCTGTGTGCAAAGGCACTGTTCCTCCTGAGCTTCAGGACTTATAATAAGTCCACCCTCGCACACTCCTTGTGCTACTGAGTATTTCTCTAAACTCAGATCTGAGAAGTTTTCTTGGAAAGAAAACTCGCTATGCCCACCTGATGTTCTTCTGCTCGATGCACACCTTACAGAGCCTACAAAGTATTCAACAACTCTGTGTGTGTCTTCTCTTCCACACTTCCCTTTCCTCAGAACTTGAAATAGAGTTCTCTGGTGCACTCTATGCACTCACTCAATGCCCTCTTGGTAGAGCTTTACAGAACCTTCAGTAGTTCTGTTTCTTTTCTATGCCTTCCTTTGCACAGTTCCTCGTCCTCCAAGGTGTTCAACAACCTTGAGGCTCCTCCTTGAGTCTGTGAATCTTTCTGGTGTTCACTCCTTGCACGTTCTTTATGACTCCGCAGAGCTCATATGCACACTCCTTGTGCTAGCTATAGAAGTTATGTGTTCTGTTGTGCACTCCTTGCATGGCCTAAATAACCCAGACAGAAAACAGCAAACTCACAGATAGACAGTAAAATCTATCTATAACCTGTATCTACAACATACAGGTGACATTCAAATGCATAAACATACACAGACAATTCATGGGCAGGAAAAAATTCTCTTTGTATTAATTTCCAAATGTCTATACAAATGTTTACAAAGGCTAGACTGTAACAAGTCTAAGCTCTCTCTCGAGACCTCTCTACCTGAGAACTCTCCTCCTAAATCTCTCCTATAATTTCTTCTTCCTCTCTACAGACTAAGTGCCTACAAATACAAAGGTTATTTTTACAAAGAGGGGATCCTCGAGCGCTTCCCTCCATCCTCACCAACTCTCATTAATTACAATGAATTACAATGAATGGGCCATCTAATTTGAATTGGATCTAGATCCCCATCAACATGTCAACCATTAAAGGCGACACTAAATACATCCTTCTCAAAGGCACGGCTTGGCTCTACCAGCCTTACAAACATTTAATACATTTTCAAAATTTGAAAACGAGAGGGCTGCGCCTCTCTCCTTCCATTGAATGCATGCTTGATGTGCTAGCTGGTTGGCACTTGATGATGTGGAGTGATGCTCCTGCATCATACTCCTTAGCTACAAAAATCATGAGATCTTGCTCATGAGCTTCCCAACACCACTATTGAAACCCACCTGGATCCCAAATAGTTCTCTGGAGCTGTCCATCTGCTCCACTGCTTCGCTGCTGCTACTGCATCTATTTCCCTGCTGCTATGGAAGGTTCTCCTCTGCTCAAATTCCCTTTGATGACCGCTTCTTCTGATCTGATCATCAACCTTCTGATCTCCTCAATTATCTCGTCCAACTAATCTAGTGGTTGGCTCTCTTTATGCAGTCTTCTCTGTTGCACTTCTTCATCCTTATCAGTGGGCAGATCAACTAGATCTCCCATGCCCTCTTCTTCCTGTGGCAGTTCTGCTACTGCCATTTCTCCTTCTGGCATACTTCCAGATTCTTCCAGCTTCTCCCTAGGCTGGTATGCTCCACTACCTTCTTCCAACTTAGCCTGTTGGATGTGCAAATTTTGCACCATCACCCTTCTCTCCAGGGCTTCCAATTATTCACACAGAACAACAAAGTCTATGCTGTCCACTTCCTCTTCTTCTTCTTATTCTTCTTCTGCAGCTTCCAGTACTGCAGTGATCTCCTATTCAGTTTCTTGGCTGAAAATTTTGAGCCATTCTGTTGAATGCTCCTCCTTTTCTCCTTGGGAAAACATCAGTGTCTTCTCCACTTCTTCCTCCATGACAGTTTCTGTTGGATGTCTCTCTTCTGTTGCTGCATTTGCAACACATGATCTAGCCTCAACTTGGCTGCTTGGTAGGAATACTTGAATTCCCCCAATCATCAGAATGCTCTTCTGATTCTCTCTTGTCAGGACTCCTTGCTGATATGAACTCTCCTCTGATTTCATGAGACTTTCAGATAGTCTCATCTCTTTTCCCTTGCCCACCTAGAAATTTGGGAATTTTATGCTACCCACCTAGAAGTCCATGAGATCCAGTGATCCCATCTCATTGCCCACCTGACAATCTGAACTTTCACCACTGCTCCCCAGGCAGTATGCGAGACCTTCTGTTGATCTCTTCCCATTGCCCACCTGGCAACTCGAAAGTTCACTTTTGTGCACCCGACAGTTTATGAGATCAATCGATCCCATATTCATCAACACTCCTTGCTGACCCAAACTCATCCCTGAGTTCATGAGACTTTCAGACAATCTTATCTTCTCTCCCTTGCCCACTTGACAATATGGGATTTCTGTCCTACCCACCTGGTAGTTTATGATATCTTCAACTAATCTCATACCATTTCCCTCCTGGCAATATGAATCTCCATTGTTGTCCTCCTGATAGTCTATGAGATCCTCCAATGATCTCATTTCATTTCGCACCTGGCAATTGGAAAATTCATCCCTGCCCTCCTGGCAGTTTATGAGACCTGAAACTGATCTCTCTTCCTCATCATCACTGATATTTCTCCCAGATTTTGGTTCACTGGAATGAACCATCTCCCCTGTGGCCCTGAGGCTTTTCACATACCTCAGCCACCTCCTCAACAGTCTTCACTGTCCTCTGGCCAAAAATTTCTTGACTGGCCACTTTACTTTCCTCCTCAGAGGCCATTCATACACCTAATGTGTCTTTGCATCCTACTGCACCCGTAGTGCAAGCTCTTCCATCCTCTCCCTTATCTCAGTGAGCTCTTCATCCATATAATATTTTCTCTGTTGCTGGTGGTTCTTCTTTCCACCGCGTCCATGGCCTTCAATAGCCATTTTCCGGTTCCTCTCTGCCCTCCTGGAAAACTTGTTGTTGTCACTCTGCAACCATGAGTGCTTCCAGCCTTTCCTATAGTCCTCCTGACTATCTATTGACTGTTGTGCACCTGTGAACAATCACCACAAAGCTTCAACACTTTGTCTTCTTCTTCTTCGGTATGTAAGAAAATCTCGACACTCCCTGCCTCTGTCACCTATAGAAGTCAAATCTAGCTCTGATACCAATTGATGGTGTGTATCAGATTATTTTCTTTATATACTCTGCCTCCCTCTGCCTACATTCTACAGATAGAAAGTGGCTCTAATACCAAATTGATGTAGACCCCCTACCTCAACAGGGTTCTGCGACCTCCCGGTCTCTAGATCGTTCCAAATTCTGAGCTGAAATGGCTCTTCGGGCTCCTGCTGGAACCCTTTGAACAAATCCATAGGTCCCTTTGTCCTCTGGCATAGGCCTTGAGAAAACCTATGCACATTCTCTGCTTTCGACACTCTTGCTTGTTCTGAACCAACACCTTTTGGGTTTCAGGGTTTCGAGACTCCTGCATGCGATCTCTCCCAAACTCCTTATCCCTCCAACTCTCGGTCGCCGAAATGCTGAAAACTACCCACAACCACGGTCCTCTTTCAGGATTTCAGAATTCGCGAATTCACGATTATGCGAGTCAGGACTCCCTATCTCATGACTCCTTCGCTATTGAACTCCCAGTTGCTAAAATGTCGAAAAGGGATTAACAGCTCTGGATCGTGCTATTCTGGTGTCGTCTGCTTTCGAGATTTTGTGACTTCGTGAGTCAAGACTCCACGTCTCCCAACTCCTGGCCTCTCGAACACCCGGGTCCTGAAATGCCAAAATGACAGTCCACGACAAAGCGTTACCAACTTTTATGATTCGGGAAACCACGATGCGAGCGTTCCCCCCTGTCCTCTGTCTTTCAAATCCCCGGTTCCCGAAATGCCGAAATATCTCCCTCTGAAAGATCAATGGCCCAGTCCTCTTGGAACTGAAATCTTTCGATCCTTTTCCCGAAACCTTGACCGCTTTCCATGTGTCCTCCTTGATGGATGGTCACGATGCTTCTACGAGGGTTAAACCTCGTTCTCCTCTTTTCGGATCCGATGGCTATCGGTCCTTTATGTGAGATTGGACAGTCACAATCTGATATTTTGTGCACCTGCTATGTGCACTCCTCTTGTGCACGTATCCATGATCCAGTGGCTCTCAGGCCACTGCGCTCTAGATCCAATGGCTGGTGCAATTTCACGAACCTGGAGTTCGCGATGTAGCCACTCCAAAATCCCTTGCCACTCCAAACCCTGAACTCTGAAGTGTGTGGATATCCAAGGTTTTAAACCCCATGTGTCTTTGCCTGATCCAATGGTTGTCGATTATTTGGCGCTATATCTAACAGTTCAGATCCATCCTCCTTATGTGCTCTCCTTATGAGCTTCACGCTTCTCCCAGACTTAGAAGATTTTATAAGTATCAAAGGTCTCGGCCTTCGACTCTTCCTCTTGTGATCCCGGTTCCTTCGGGTCTCATCTGCGTTATAGAAATGCTGTCCCTCCTGAGCTTTGTCAACTCAGAAAATCCTGAAAGCTTTCTTCACCTTCTGCTCCTCTCTTCTGTGGATTTGTGTGCAAAGGCACTGTTCCTCCTAAGATTTGGGACTTAGAATAAGTCCACCCTCGCACACTCCTTGTGCTACTGAGTATTTTTCTAAACTCAGATCCGAGAAGTTTTCTTGGAAAGAAAACTCTCTACACCCAACTGATGTTATTCTGCTCGATGCACACCTTGCAGAGCCTACAGAGTATTCAACAAATCTGTGAGTGTCTTCTCTTCAACACTTCCCTTTGCTTAGAACTTGAAATAGAGTTCTTTGGTGCACTTTATGCACTCACTCAATGCCCTCTTGGCAAAGCTTTACATAACCTTTAGTAGTTCTATTTATTTTCTATGCCTTCCTTTGCACAGTTCCTCGTCCTCCAAGGTGTTCAGCAACCTTGAGGCTCCTCCTTAAATCTGTGAGTCTTTCTAGTGTGCACTCCTTGCATGTTCTTTCTGACTCCGCAGAGCTTAGATGCCCACTCCTTGCACTAGCTATAGAACTTCTGTGTTCTGTTGTGCACTCCTTGCACAACCTAAAGAACCTAGACAGAAACCGAAAAAATCACAGACAGACAGTAAAATCTATCTATAACCTATATCTATAGCATACAGGTGACATTCAAATGCATAAACCTACACAAACAATTCATGGGTAGGAAAAACTTCTCTTTGTATTAATTTCCAAATGTCTATACAAATGTTTACAAAGGCTGGACTGTAACAAGTCTCAGCTCTCTCTCGAGACCTCTCTACCTGAGAACTCTCCTCCTAACACTCTACTCTAATTTCTTCTTCCTCTCTATAAACTAACTGCCTACAGATACAAAGGTTCTTTTTACAAAGAGGGGATCCTCGAGCACTTCCCTCCATCCTCACCAACTCTCATTAATTACAATGAATTACATTGAATGGGCCATTTAATATGAATTGGATATAGATCCCCATCAACATGTTAGCCATTAAAGGTGACACTAACTACAACCTGCTCAAAGGCATGGCTTGGCTCTACCAGCCTTACAAACATTTAATACATTTTCAAAATTTGAAAATGAGAGGGTTGTGCCTCTCTCCTTCCATTGAATGCACGCTTGATGTGCTAGCTGGCTGGTGCTTGATGACGTGGAGTGATGCTCCTGCATCATATTTCCTACTTAAAATGAATAGTGAATAGAGTGGAAGTACGTGTTGAGTCTGATACCATGCATATTTTTAGTGATACCTCTTCAAATGAATCTATGTGAAAAGATTCTAACTACAATGTGACGCTGACTGGTATAAAGAGGGCAGGGAATTTTTTGGGCAATACACCATGTCGGTACCAAAATTGAGGGATACTTTGGACAACGAAAGATCTTAGAGATATAATAACTGAATTTACTTATATCCCAATGACAGATTGAGAAGTTTTGATATTTGCGAAGCTCATAGAGCAGTGGACACGAATCATCCAGGAGTCATGAAAATGAGGACCAACCTTTAGCCCTTATTCTTCTGGAAGGGATAAAGGCGGACATCGTCAATTGCGTGGCGATATGTATAGAAGGTTGATAGGTGAAGGATCAACATAAACATCCAACATGATTGCTATAGCCACACACCATTCCAGAATCGACATGGGAGGTCATTTCAATGGACTTCACTGTTGAATTGCCACTACGACAAGGAGGCACGACCCGATTGTCGTGACATTTTACACTTTGACGAAGCTTTCACATTTTTTCCCTATGTGTACAATGCATCAGGCACCATATATATAGCTAGAGTTTATATAAGCAAGATTTTGAGACTACTAGACATACCAAAGGAATCGTATCTGATAAGGGATTCAGTGTTTGCAAGACGATTTGGACGAGTTCCCAAGAGGCCTTGGGAACACCACTGAACTTTAGTACAACATGTCCTTGATATAGACAAGCTGATCGAAGGAACAAAATAATTTGGGAAGGTTGTGTTGTGTATGCATGTGTTGGACCAACATAAACATTGGGAATAGTTATGGCCACTGGCCGAGTTTGCATGAAACAATAGCCATCAAAGAACCATTAAGATGGCGCCATTTGAGTTTCTTGATGGGAGACCGTATCAGACACCTTTGAGTTGGGATCAACTCGAGGATGGGGTCCTAGTAGGACCAAAATCAATCCAAGAATTGAAATTACATTTACAAATGATATGAAAGGGGATGGATGAAGCACAAGACCGACAAAAGGGTTTTTCGATGCGCATCGCGTTGACCATAATTATGAAGGGCCTAAGGGATAGTCATGCCTCATCCTTTGAGGTGTTGCAAAATGTTTATCTTATATCAGTGTGTGAATTTAGGTCAGTGATCCTACGCATGAGATTGATTGAGTTCTTGGAAGATGTTGGGCGAGGGTGCACTCATGGTGGAGCCAATCCGCATTCTGGACCATCACATTCGACAACTAGGACGTCGAACAATTGATCATGTCAATGTCCAGTGGGACAATTATAGTCTGCCCTTGGTTACCTAGGATGACATCTATGTTATGCGTCAACAATTTCCATTTTGGTTTGATTGTGAGACTTTCAAATATTGTCATATACTTTACCTCTGCATTTGTATACTATGAAACTTCGAGACGAAGTTTAAAACAAGAGGGGGTGTATGTAACATCCCTCTCTTGCACTCACTTTTGATGTGACTTATTCTTTAAGGACACTTGCATGCAAGTGATCTGTTTCATTATATGAGTGATTGCTTCGCTTATGGATTTCGATGATGAGATTGTGATTTATGATGTTATGTTATGTTATTATGTATAGACATATGCTATTGAATGGGTTCTCCAGAGTGTGCAGGACTCTTGATAGGTTGAGGATGTTGATGACATCGATGGACCTCCTTGGACTCCTGATCAAGTCAGGGAGTGGATTTTTTATGGTTTGCGTATTTATGTTATTGCATACGTGACATATGACTGATATGATATGATGTTGTTTATGGATCGCTGACATGTTTGTTGATGGATGTGGGCTGACTTTATATTGCTAATCAGACTCACATTTGGAGTAGAGGGGTCACGCACGACAACCAAAGATATTGAGGGAGAGGTGTGACAACAACCCTAGCACAACCTACTAGCACTCTTTCCGTGTCTCAAATTGTAGGTTAACTATTACCTAGTTCAAGATATCCATGATGTTGTGAGGGAAGACTGTGAGAGTCTCTCACGATGATTCTAAGGGGCATGCAATAAGGCAAGATCCTTATTCCTTAGAGGCCCTTAGTCTCCCACAAGGTCACCTGACAGAGTATTGACTCCAGGGGTTTGATGTCTACCAAAATTAGTCAAATGGCGAGTGGCACCCTTGGAGCACGTAGTGTGTCTTGAAGGGCATGTCACACAAATAAAACAAGAATGCAAGCGACTGACACTCTTGAAGCATGTAGTGTGTCTTGAAGGGAACGTCTTGATTTTTAACTCTAGTAAGTTAATAAACCTAGTACCTAGAAAAATATGCCTCCTTAGAACCCGGTCGACCTTAAAATGAATGATGGTATGAGTAACGTTTAATAACTAATTTTCCCTTAAAAAAATTGTCGCCAAGACTAGTGAATTTAAATCCTAGGTCCAAGTAGAACATCTGAACAAAAAAAATAAATACTAAATGGACATATAACAAGAAGGGGGGGTAAAGAAAATTCAAACATTAATAATTAAAATAAAAGTTTAATGAAGGATTAAATTATTAAAAGGGTAAATTTTTGTTTATATCTAAACTTGCTAAATATGAACTAAGAAGTAAAGGGGGAAACTTAAGGAAAAGGGGAATGTCTAACATAGTAGGGAATCTAATCTTTAGAACCTTCTAATTGTGAACTCAACTAGGTTTTAAGAAAGGCGTTAGTCATTTAATAAATGTAAGGGAATAAAGGGACACCGAGGAGAATTTTTAGGAACACTTTTAGGTGGGTGAGGGAAATAGGCAAAATTGAATTAATTAATTAATTAATTTCTAGTGCAACTAAGGGATCGAGTGACATGTGTACGTGGGAGGTTTATCCTAATTAAAATTAATAAAAAAAAACTAATGAGGGTTTGGGAAACTGATCACTAAGAAAACTCTATAAAAGGGATGGCGGAGGAGTATGGATCACGCCTCGCAAGCGTAAGGTTACGCTGCTGATATTTTTCTTGAATGATTTTACCTTATGGGAGCTGGGATGCCCAACTCGATTAGAGAGTGGTAGCTTGACCTTGTGATGTGAGATGGGAGCTATGTTCTTTGGTTTGTGTGCATGGACCCTTTGCGGCTCAGGGGGCTCAGGGGGAAGACAAGTATCCCTAATGTTGGTTGGGAGGTACTAGTGAGGCCTCAACGATTAGTAAGTTGGAGATAGGAATGAGCGCCATTTCACTCCACTACTGTCTTTTCAACTTCCAATTACTTACACTTGAGATTTCATCCACTGAATGGCCATATTTTGGACCCATTTCGATTTCTTTTTATTGTATTTGTCATGAGAATATTCATTAAAGCATGGAATTGTTTAATCGTTGATGGCCATCTGTAACCAACTCTGAATTTTCCTTGGGCACTCGATTGGAGGCTTAATAGTTTATTTAAAATTACAGTTACATTGTATTCCACCCCTCACACAATCTTGAGGTTTCGCACCTGCGTAGATGGAAACCCTGGTGTGAGTTGGAAAGATTTTAACACTAGACTAGCCCCCATCTATGGAATGGTTGGGTTGTGCATTTTGCGTCATCCCTCTGTCAGATTGATGTGCCTGGGGTTATGGACCTTGGCCTTCGATCTTCCATTTGATTTTGGTTTATGCCTCAATTTTACCTTACCGTGTGACTGTGGTCAGACCAAGAGTAATCCCAAATTTCTTGATGGGTTCACTGCCCCTTCCTTTTATAACCTGCAACCCTTAAAATTTGAAAGCGCAACAACATTTAAATTGTTCCCAGAACTAAAGTTTCTCTTTACCCAGAGTTTTCGTAATGAATATTGTATTCCTGGACATAATTTTGGTTGCTTCGAGTGCCTTTTTTCTTCTTTCCAAACGTATTTAATTGTCTTCACCCTCACAAATGGGTCTTTCCCCCAGCGCTTCTCATCAAACTTCCTTTGTGATTGCATGGAAGATACTCAACGAAATTCGTGGAACAGACCTGCATTTTTTCATGGGTCTTCCTTAGCGAATTTCATTTACTTACTCTACAATTTTTTTGGGGCTTTTACTTATTTTTTTGTTATAGATATTGCTTATAATAGTATATTTGGTTTGGTTTGTTAGAGATTGTTGAGATATTCTCTCAACAACAATACTCAAAATTAGAATAAGTTAGATCTGAGAACTATCTTGTTAATGTATTTATATTGAGCATTACGTAATGAAAAAAGTGTGAACTTTTGTTTGTAATTGTGTGTCATGTCTCCTCCAAAAATTTATCACTTTTCGCACCAATATTGCCCTTCGTTTTCCTTAAAGTCCCTCAGTGAATTCTTAAAACTGATTTACTAGTTTGTTGGGGATGTTACTCAGCGTTTTCATAAAACTCCCTTTGCATTTTTCATAGGATATTATGCTGGGATGAGGACGACTTCCCTGGACTCTCCCTTGGCACCTCATACATAGGCATTGCTTTGTGACTGATAACATTAGACCCATTTCCTCCTTTTAATCTTAACTACCTTAAATCTTTATCTCTTGTCATCTTAACTAGTTTGTTATGGGGATGAACCTTGATCCATTCATAATGGACTCGTAGTTAGTTGGGATCTTAATTTTGTTCATTTAATTGAAAAAGGGTGGTTTTTCTTCTAGATTATTTTTCCTTGAGTTTATTAATGGTTTTTTGTCACTTTCCTCATACGTATTCATGTGGTTCCTTGTAATGACACCATTTTATTAATGCTCCACGAGTAGCCCTAACATCTCCTTATTACCCTTTTAAAGTAAGGAAGGGTTAAATAAAATGCTTTTGTTAATACCTCACTTACCTTATCCTCCTTGCCACGTTAATTTTCCAATAATAAATTTGCTTCTCTCAGAATTTTGTGTTTTAAGAATCTACATAAAATTTAGATTGTGTTATGGGATTTACCTTAGAGATGAGTTCGACCATTGCTTTAACTTTACTTTAAAATGTGTGATCATGCATCACCAATCTCAATTCTTGGTTTAAGTTGCATCCATGCTACCCAAGATGATAATTGATCTAATTTCATTAAACCAGAATGTATAAGTAATCCACGAAGGTTATATAATGCTTACACATGGTTGGCCTCCTTATAGTTTCATGATCGATTAATTGATTAGATTACTCACGCGCCTTGAAATTATGTTGATATATCATTATTTAAGTAATTATATTACTCGTGCACCGTGAATTTAATGTCGATGTATGTTTGATTAATTGATTAGAATACTCACGAGCCTTGAATTTAATGTTGACATATGATTGATTAATTGATTAGATTACTTGCATGCCTTGAAAATAAAGTTGATGATTACTCTAGGGCCATGTAATAAACATAATGTTTCTCCTACGCCTTGAATTATAATGTGGTATATTACTTATGCCTTGATTGTAATATTGATGTGTGACAAGTTGAGTAATCAGACTCTTTGTGTGCATTGGAATGATACTAATATCGTTGGTTAGCTAGGAGACTTCTTATCCATAATGAAATCTTGATGTAAGAATGGTTGATTAGGCATTGGAATGCTTGCGCTATGAAAACTTGATGATGTGGAATGGTTAAGGTTAGTGTCATGAACCTGTTGCTAATTTATTGTTTTCATGCAATTATGCCAACTTATGAGTGAACGGGTAAATAATTCTCTCTTGCACCTTACTTGAGTTGACGTGTGATTGTTTTCGAGCGTGTTTACTCTCATGTGCAATGAATTTTTGGTGTCGTTGAATGACTATTATAAATTGGTATCAAGTGCGTCATGATTAATGTTTACGTCTGATTATAAGAATGATGATTACCTTGTGCCATATTATATTGATGTTTAGGATTGATGGACCTTATGATATGCATTGAATGTTTATGCTTCTTACTATTACGCGTCGATAATTAATGTATAATGCAAGGATGTTGAACGGCCTATTATTAACATGTCAATACATCGATATGCATGTCGTGGGTTATGGTGATGGTGTGTCAGCCTTGTGCCGTATTGATTTCTAATGCCTTAATAATGTTCATTATATTATGTGAATGACGTGTAGGTGAAGTTTATATCTATTTGATATTTCCTAACGCAGCATTAAAAAAAAAAAATTGTATGTTGTATGTCGCTTCATTGTCGTAACGGCTTGGGTCGTTACATATTCAAAGCATAATACTCAAGGAACCCCATATAGAACTTTACTGTGTGCATTCAGGTGTGAAGAAAATGTACGTAGACATGAAGGAGTTTTTTTTTGGTTAGGCATGAAGCGTGATGTGGTCCATTTCATTGCCAAGTTCCTTGAGTGTCAGCAAGTGAAGGTTGATCATCACCACCCAAAGGTCTCCTAAAACAACACGATGTTCCTATGTCCAAGTGGGAAGTCATTTCTATGGATTTCATTATGGGATTGCCATGCACATCACTGAAGCACAATGCTATTCTTGTGATAGTTGATAAGTTGACCAAGAGTGGTCATTTTATTCCAGTTAGAGATACCTATGATGTCACTAATGTGGCACGCATGTTTATAAGTGAAGTCATTTGTCTGCATGGGTTACCCAAGAATATCATTTCAGATAGGGACTCCCGATTCACATCTAGGTTTTGGACAAGTTTGCAGTCAATGTTGGGGACTCATTTGAACTTAAGCACAACATATCATCCTAAAACATATGGGAAAACTAAGAGATTAAATAAAGTTATGGAATACATGCTTAGGATGTATTTTATGGATAATCAAACCCATTGGGAGAAGTACCTACCTTTGGTAGAGTTCACATAGAATAACAGTTTTCATAGCTCCATTGGAATGCCACCCTATGAAGATATGTATGGAAGGCCATGCAGGACACCGTTGATTTGGGAAATCTTAGAAGATCGAGTAACAGTTGGGCCAGAATTGATTCAAGAGATGGAGGAATAGGTGATTCATATTAGGAAATGACTAAAGGAAGCATAGGATAGACATAAAAGTTATGCTGATGAACATAGGAATGATTGAAATTATAAAGTGGGAGATCAAATTTTCATTTGTATCAGGCCTAATTAGAGTACCATTAGGTTCAGGAAGGGGAAAAATTTGTCTCTTTGATTTATATGACCATTCAAAATCCAAGAGAGAATTGGACCCATTGTTGGATTACTGAGAGGGGGGGCGGGTGAATCAGTAATAGAGCAATAATAATCCTTTTTAACCAAATAATCCAACTGTTATATCAATCTAGAATTATCACCCAATAATGAGAAATGAACAAATGAACAATCATACACATACACAGTACACCAGTGTTTTACGCGGAAACCCAAAGCGGGAGAAAAGCACACAATTATTTTTCTTATATGTCTTGAAGAATTACATTCATTGGAAGAACCAACTTCCTTTGTTTTCCAGCTACAACTGGAAGGAGGCTCCAACTTCCTAGTTTCTCAGGCTACAACCTAAGGGAAGATCCAACTCCCCAATAATCTGGCTACAACCAGAAGGAGGCTACAACCCCCTATGTTCTCTGGCTACAACCAGAAGGTGGCTACAACCACCTGTCCTTGCCCCGTCTAACTGCCCTGAAGTAGAAGTAGAATGATGGAACCAATGTCACACTATCACTATGAGATATACCTCTATAAACCTATACTGAACCATGCATCAACCATGCATCAACCTATACCTCAACTTGTAATCAACTTGTACCATAAACAAGTGCATTAACCATGCACCAACCTGAACCAAACAACTTGTAATCAACCTGTACCATAAACAAGTGAATCCAACCATGTACCAAGTATGTACCAATCATGTTTCACCTACTCATAAACTATGAATCATCAATATGTACCAACATCATCAACTATACACCTCATGTATGTGCCAACTCATCAACTACTTGTCTCAACCATGTACCCAACATGTACCTTAACCAAAATCCATCATCAATTTCATCATACGAATATGATTTGTAACTATGTAATAGACCTGGTGTATATGATCAAATACATGCAAACCTTCCTTAACTTTAACAACAAGAGACTAGCATTTTCATCAAACTTTTCTTTAGTCTCACGTGACTAGTTTTGGATTAGTCAACAACCCTAACTTGAAATAATCATAACTATGTAATTGTAATGAATAAAGATATGAAACTTGTACAAATTGTTATTCAGTGTGTTCTATGCAATTCCTCCAAGTGTCACTACTTGAAACCTCTCACAGAAAAGGAGTTATAGAAAAAATGGCATACCTTGTTGAATTCTGGCTTATTCTAGAGAGAGACCTTGTAGAGCGTGCCCCACATGGAATATTTGTTGAATTGATCTAAAAATGTTAGAAAACATAATACATACTTTAATATAACCAAATTTTTTGTCTTATTGAATTTGGATCTGTTATGAAGAAGTTACGACGTTGTTTTCCCGAAACACTTGTTTTAGACTAGTTTCAAGACTAGCCACAAACCCTATTTTCCATGGAGTGTAACTCCAAAAATAAAAAGAAACACAAGATGAATTGTTTACCATAGATACTTGGATATGTTTCCTCAATGGAATAGCAATTTCATGGTCTGAATCATTCTAGAAAAAATGTTATTGTGAAAATGGTGAGATGATCTGTAAATAACATACCTTAGAAAGCATCATTAAAAGAATTTATCCTCCCTTGAATTCCGACCTTATTTTCTTCACATTCCTTTTGAAATTAGGCTTATATATCCTTTGGTTACCTCCAAAACCTATATGTATTCAATATTCTCAAGTGTGATCCAAAATGAGAGAGGTTTTCCTTTTATATATACCCTCGAAGTAGCTTCCTTAAAAACATATTCTAGGTCACTTTGCCCACTTTCCTTATTTTAGGGTTAACCCACTTCTAATTTCTCCATTAATTATAGTACACTCATCACTTCACTTTATTATTTCCCTTCTAAAATCTCTTAAACCACTTTGACTACTTTGACCTTTTTAGGCTTCTAGATGACATATGAGGGTCCTCCATCTTTGTAAGGCCATAAATCTCAAACCATGAGGATTTATGTGACATTCCACATACCACCAGAAATGGAATGACATGTACTATCAATATAGAATAGTATTACCTAAAAATATATCAAAACTCATACCATTATTCGTCAAACAAACTTGGGTCCATTACCCAAACCTGGGTTCTCCAACTTGTTATGGCCATAACTCTCTAACCATGAGGAGTTATGTGATGTTCCAAATACCACCAGAAATGGAATGACAAGAAATATCCATCTAGGAAAGTTTCAATGAAAAATTCACTAACCTTCATCTCATTATTCCACAAATAAGCATGGGTTCTCTAACCATACTTATAGGATAACTCAATCCGTAAAGCGTCTTCTCCTGAGGGCTTTCACCAGAAGGGGACCACTTTGGAGTTCATCCTTTGTGCTAACAAACTTTATTCAAGGGTTGAAATCAATGAAAACCAACCTTAATAAACAATATCCCCCTTTGGAATTGATGGAAGCACTTTGATGCAAAACTGAAATTATGTCATGCAATACTAAAGTCATATCACTCATGCTCCCCTTGGAAACATGACTTTGTCCTTTGCATCTCTGTGACCATTTCTCCCCCTAGAACCATGCCTCTCTCCTCTGCATTTGATGAATCTCTCCCCCTTTTTTATCAATGGAAAAGGTATCTTTCCATCCGGAGTTGTTCCCCCTGCCTGAATTGTCCTGTTTATGGTTCTTCCTCGTGTACATCTAAGAAATATAATATAAGAATTCAAAAGCATTAATTTTGGAGTAGAAATAACTCCGAGTCTCTAGCGAAGATACTCAAAGGACTCCCGTGGAAGTGGTTTTGTAAATATGTCTACCACTTGTTCTTTTGTGCCCACATACTCAACTCTGATGTTCTTTTTTGCAACCTGCTCCCGTAGAAAGTGATACTTGATTGGAATGTGCTTTGTCTTGGAGTGCATCACCAGGTTCTTTGAGATACTGATGGTGCTTGTATTATAACAATAGATTGGAATGGTCTCATCATACTCAACCTGTATATCTGTGAGAGTTTGTTTCATCCAAATAACCTTTGTACAACATGATGTTGCTGCAATATACTCTACCTCGTTGTAGATAAATATACTGATGATTGTTTCTTTCTTAGCCATGATACTAAACACTCACCCAAGTAGATCATTGCTCCACTGGTGCTTCGTCGGTCATCAATACAACCTACCCAATATGCATCTATGTAGGCAATAAGTGATAGATCCTTTCCTTTTGGATACCACAATCCAAACTCTTTTGTTCCTTTGATATATCTGAAAATCCTTGTCACTGCTAATACATGTGATTCCTTTGGTGCTGCTCGAAATTGTGCCACATGTCCAACTCCCTGCATTACATCTGGTTTGAATGCTGTCACATATAATAGGCTGCCAATCATTTACCTATATTTCCTCTGATTTGTAGACTTTGAATCATCATCTTTGCTCAACTTGTAACTGGTTTGCATGGGAGTGATAACTGGTTTGCAATGTTCCATTCCAAACCTCTTTAGAATTTCTCTGATATACTTGGTTTGAGAAATAAAAATTCCTTGGTTTATTTGACGTATATGAAGTCCCAAAAAGAAGGATAGTTCTCCAAGTAACGACATTTCAAATTCATTATGCATATCCTTTGTAAATTTCTGGCTTAACCTGTCATCATCACTACCAAAAATAATATCATCAACATAAACTTCAATTAATAAAATATTACCTTGACTTACCTTGATGTAGAGGTTGTTGTCTGCACTTCCTTTTATGAACCCTGCCTACTGTAGATACTTATCCAGTCTAGAGTACCATGCTCTAGGAGCATGTTTTAGACCATACAAGGCCTTCTTTATTTTACACACATAATATGCATTTTTTGACAACTAAAATCCTTCAGGTTGTTCAATGTAGACTTCTTCTTCAAGTTCCCCATTCGGAAAAGATGATTTTACATCCATATGCTACACTTTAATATTTTTGTAGAATGAATAAGCTAAAAGGAAACAAATTGCTTCTATTTTGGAAACTGGGGCAAATGTCTCTTCAAAGTCGATTCCTTCAATCTATGTATATCCTTTACATACCAATATAGTTTTGTTCCTAGTAACCTGTCCATCTTCATTCAATTTATTCCTGAAAACCCATTTTGTGCCGATCACATTATTATTCTTTAGTATTGGAACAAATTCCCAAGTGTCATTTTTCTCTATTTGATCCAAGTCTTCATCCATGGCCTTATTAAAAAATTCATCCTTATTGGTTTCTTCAAAACTTGTTCAATTGTAGATAAGAGTGCTAGGTGTGTTTGTTTTGGTGAACATATTCTTCTTCTAGTCTCAACTCATGCATCTTTGTTTCCGATAATTTGATTTGAAGGATGATTCTTTTGTACTCATCTTCTAGGTGTCTTTGGAGACACTTGTTGAACTTGATCTTTTGTTTCTGTCGAATTCTCTTCACCTTCCTCTTGTACTTATTTTTCATCTTCTGCTTCTTCTTCGAAAGGCTATTCCATTGATTAATTTTATTCTTCCTTTGACTTTGGTTTTCCTGTTTCATTAATTTTTACTTTGATGCTTTCCACAACTTTGTTCAATATCATATTGTAACACTTGTAAGATTTCCTTTTACTTGAGTAACCAACAAGTACTCCATTGTCCACATGAGAGTCAAACTTTCCCATTTTTCCATCTTCTCTTTAGATGTAGCATTTGCTTCCAAAAACTCTGAAGTGCTTCACATTTGCTGGTCTTCCTTTACATAGCTCGTAGGGAGTTTTGTCATTGTTGTTTCTGAGAATTAATCTGTTTTGAATGTGAACTATTGTATGCACTGCCTGTGTCCAAAATATATCTGTCAATTTGGAATTCATTAGCATTGTTCGAGCCATTTCCTATATTGTCTTGTTCCTTCTTTCAACAACTCCATTCTGTTGAGGTGTCCTAGCAAGGAAGAATTGTCTTTTTATTCCATGACTACTATAGTAGTCCATAAATTCCTTTGAAGTGAACTCTCCTCCATTATCATATATCAAGCATTTGATTTTTGAATCCGTTTCATTTTCAGCCATTTCCTTGTAGATCTTAAAGTTTTCAAAAGATTATGACTTATTCTTGAGAAAGAAAACTGCAGTCATTCTTGTATAATCATCAACTAATAACATAAATTATTTCTCACCCTTTAAACCCTTTGTTGTAGTTGGTCCAACTAGATCAATGTCCACAATTTCCAGTGGTCTTGTCGTTGAATATTCCTTTGATTTGAACCTGGTCTTTGTTTGATTTCCTTGTTGACAATGCTTGCATAAAGTGTTGGTTGGTTTCGTGATCTGGGGCATTTCTCTGACTGCTTCTATTTTTCTGACTTTGAAAAGGTTATCAAAATGTGTGTGACCCATTCTTTTGTTCCACAACCAACTTTAATCTTCCTTTCCTAGACAACACTTTTCATTTCCAATTTCACTTAACACATATATGTTGCTTGAAGTTCTTGCAGCTGAAGCAATCAATTTTCCTGAATCTTCTTTTCTTATCTCACACTTTTGTGAATTGAAATTAACTTTATGACCTTGGTCACACATTTGACTCACACTTAGAATATTATGTTTCATATATTCTACTAGTAGAACATTTTTTGCCTTTGTATTCTTGTTCCCAATTTTGACTGTGCCTTTTCCAATGATTTTAGTTGAATCATTATTTCCAAAGGAGACTGATCCATATCTTTCCTTTATTAATGTAATAAACCTATCTCTATCACCTGTCATGTGTTTTGAAAAACCACTGTCAACATACCAACCACGTTTCTTATGCTTAGCTTGTAGAGCGAGTGTGCATTATTCATTGCTATACTGATTCTGATTTCTTATCCATGTCCTTTTCTGAGGTTCCTGTTTGTGACTATTGTTATTCTGTTGCAGTTCTCTAGGACGGAATGTCATTCTCCAATATTTGTCCATGTGTCCAAATGATGTAGGCCCCCTACCTCAGCAAGGTTTTCCGAACTCCTGAACACTGGATCGTTCTTTCTCCTTGAGATGAAACAACTCTTTGATTCCTGCTGGAAACTTCACTAAACAAATCAACAGGTCCAAATGCAAAAATCAGTCCACGTGTACAAGCATCATACGTGAGCTTCACCTCCACATGACCACAGGTCGTGACCGAACGCCCACACAAAAGGTGCATCACGATTTGGCATGTCAGGACTTTGCGAGTGAGTCAACCCTAATTCCTCTCGACTCCTGAAACTCCAAAAAGAGATTAACGGGTATTAGATCCTTTCCTTATCCTCACTCATGTGATAATTATCCACGACCTGGGGCTCACCCTCTAAGCACATCAGGATTTCATGGATCGGGGATTTTCGATATGACTTATCTCCCTTCGCTGATACCTGAAATACCGATATTCCTTTTCCATGGATCAACGACTCCAATTCTCCTATGATATGACTGGATAGATCACGTCAACGTTTCTCCCTCTGAGAGTTTCCACCATCTGTTCAGCTTCTCCAATACTCAAATCTCTGATGTGTATGGATCTCTGCCATCTGTCACCCCAAATCCAACGAATGGAATGATTTCGCGAGTTTGTGTTTCACGAGATCTCACAAATCTACCCTTTGACCTTTCCACCCTATGAGTTAGTGAAATGTTGATCTACTGCCGCGTGTCCTCTGATGATGGATGGTCCCAATGATTTTGGAACTGTTCTAGTGCACTTTTCTTAGGATCCAACAACTGTTGATCTAGGCGCTCAAATTTGACAACTACGATCTGATCTCTTCCTATGTGTGCTCCTTCTGTCTATCTCTGATGTGACGACTTAGATTATTTTATTCTTCTATCGAAAGTTCATGTTTCAAGACTTTGGAAAACAAACTCCCCCATTCTCTAGACTCTCGATATCTAATCCTCTGAAATCTCCTTTCAAATGAAAGAAAACCAATGTTCCGATCCTCCTTTAGATCAATGACTCACTATCTCTCCTGAGCTTCCACCTCTTCCAGGATTTAGAATATTTCTCAGAGATCAAAGGTTTCAACCTTTGATTCTCCCGTGAGTCCAAATCCTATATCTCATCAACACTTGTGAAAGTGCTATCCCTTATGAGATTTGTCCCTTGTAACGATTTTGATCTCCCACACACACTTTGCATTCCCGTGATTTGGAATAACTCAATTCGAAGGATTTTCTTGATAAGAAAATGCTTCTCGCCCACCTGGCATTCTTCTTCTCTAGTTCTTTGAATCTTGTTGGATTCTTGACGCTGTGAACACCCTGAACCTCGTCTAAGTTTCTTTGATTCTCTCTAGACTTCTCTGAGTCAATCTGAGACTGAGTTGATGCACTCCTTGCGTTCGAGATGCACACCTTGCATGCAATTATCAGAAGAGAAATGATTGAAACTTAGCCAGCTTCGTCATGAACTCATACAGTTAATCTCTTGAACAATCATACATGAACGAACTGAAATAAATCATACAAACATAATAACATTCATTCAATCACACATAAGATGAACACAATCCAAGGATTTTGGACAATTTTTGTCTGTTTCATTCTTTCATGAAAACCAAAATTCATAGTGGTTCTACTACTCTCCTTAGCTCTATTGATCCCTCTATTTTGTCTATATGTTCTACTCATTCATACTGATCTATTATAATGAAACTAATGAACTATCTAAGGACCAACTCCACGATCTCTCTCATCTTGTCTGAAATCTATCATTTCAAATTCAAAGCTATTACCTACTCTGTCCTATTACAATAAATACTAGTTATTTCCAGATAGAGTCAACACTCCATATTTGTAGTTTCTTATAGTCCTTCAATAATTTACAAAAAAGTTACATTTTAAAAGGTTGTATTAAAAAATATCTCAACAACCAATTAAATTCTGAGCTAAATGCTTGATTTGAAACTCTGTCATTGCTGAGATGTCATTCTTCTGCCTCCACGCGTGCGTTATTGACTTTGAAGGCAATGCTCCTGCATCATACTCCTCTAGTTAAAAAATTTCATGGACTCCTGTCCATGAGCTCCTGCACTGTTTTTCCATGCTTCAAAATATTAGGTTCTATGGCCCAACTTGCATCTTCCATCAGATGATATTTCCACTTCACTAAGTATTTAGGATATGTCTTCCTCCTGGTTTTCTTTCCATCCTTTTGTTCAATAATTTTCTCCATCTGAGGTTTTTCTGTTGTGGGCAATTTCTCTTCCCACTAAATTTATTTCTGATCATCTGATCCTCCTGCTTCATCTCTCCTGTAAGGGTACAAGTCTGCAACATTGAATATCGACGATATCCCAACATTGTCTGGAAACTCAATCTCGTAAGCATTGGTTGCAAATTTTCTGAGAATCTTACATGGTCCTATCTTTTTCATCTTCAATTTGTTATGCGTTCCCCTCGAGAATAGCTCTTTTCTCAAATGAGATAAAACTTCATCTCCGAACTCGAATTGAAATTCTCTCCTCTTTTGATCAAATCTGCTCTTGTATTTCTGACTGTTGTCCTATAGATTCTCTCTGACTCTGTCATGGATTTTTTGCATTTCTGTTGCAAAATCCTCTGCTCCAACACTTCTGAATTCATCTTGATTCAAATATCTCAACTTTGTAATTCCTCTTGGCTGTATACCATACACTATTTCAAATGGAATTTTTCCTGTGCTCCTGTTTACTGAATTGTTGAATGCAAATTATTCTTGTGCCAGAATTTGATCCTATTGTTGACCTTGCTCAGTGACTAAAATTCTCAACAAGTTTCCCAGACTCATGTTCACTACTTCAGTCTGTCCATCTGTCTGAGGGTGATATGTTGAACTAAAGGATAAGTTTGTCCCCAGCCTCTTCCATAGAGTCCTCCAAAAGTGTCCTACAAATTTGGTGTCTCTGTCTTAAACTATGCTTCTCGGCAATACATGTAGTCTTACTACTCCTCTGGAAAAAAAATTGGCGATGTGTGTGGCATCGCTTGTCTTCTGGAATGGTACGAAATGTGCCATTTTTGAGAATCTGTTCACCACAAAAAATATGGAATCGCTCCCTTTCTGAGTTCTAAGAAATCCTAAAACAAAATCCATACTAATTTCATCCCACATCCTTTCTGGAATTGGTAATGGTTGATACAAACTAGTGTTTTGTTGCCTTCCTTTTGCATACTAACAAATTCCGCATTTGTTCACGAAATTCTTCACTTCTGCTCTCATGCTTGGCCAATAATACAAATTGCTCATCTGTGAAAATGTCTTATCGTGACCAAAATGTCTAGATAAACCTCCATTGTGTTTCTCTTTCAGTAGGTTATCTCTCATTGAGCACTTCAGAATGCATAATTGGCTCGCTTTGAACAGTAATCCATCCTCGATCAAATATTCAGTCCATGGGCTTATGTCTCTGAATAAAGGATTCTTGCATGCCTCATAAGCTTATTTTAAATCTACATCCTCTTTATACATCTCTTTGAGGTGTTTGAACCCCAAGGTCTCTGTTATCGCTCAGTTTGTAGTTTAGGTTAAGTAGCTGAAAGGTAAGGGTCAAACTGGCGTAACAGGAGCTTCCCCACCCACTGTCAACTCGATGGGGGGCTCTTTCTATTTAGGGTGCCTAAACCCAAGGGAGATGTCCCTGGAAATCTAAGGTTTTGAACGGTAAAGGCTTTAAGGATTAAGGCAAGTTTTCCCTTTCACAGATTACCGCCAAGAAGATAGTCAAAATAAAGAAATGCCACAGAAGAGGCACCTGTTTGCGAGACAAGGCAACAGTAAAACTAATACATGCGGCAGTGGTTAGTACTTCATAAATTGATGACTATCAGAGTTTAATATATATAAGCATATACATTAGTAATTATTGACGAAGTCAATGATTGCAATAATGACAATGGATTATAATATTACTTGTCAACAAATATTGAAATAATATGATATAGCATCCAATGAAATGATAAATTCTTGATTTAACTCAATGCATTAAATATCATTTATTGCTCATATCCAAAGGTTGCTGCATCACTATACTAGAGATGATGTCACCTTTTTCCTAGGGTTAGTATGGTAGACAAAGAGGTTAACGTTTTGTTATTTAGCCAATGAAAACTATCAATACATCAATGTCTATCATTTAGATGACTAAGCCACAACGTTTTCTATCAACCAAAAGTTCAAAAACGGCAAGACATCATCATTAATTTGAGGGTTAGTAGACGTTAGGGTTAGTTAGGGTTTCAAATTTAAGAGTTTTGAAAGATAGTTTTTTTCATAACAGTCTCAACGTTGGAGAGAAAGACCAGTGCCTTAGGGTATTATGGAGTCAAAAAACAAGGGCAAGGTCTTGGGAGGATCTAAATCTAAAGACTAGAGAGTTAGGTTCTATGGTGCTGCAATGGTAGGGCCCTAGAATCAAAACCCTAAGGGGAGGAGGCTCATTCCGGTGTTGCTTAAGCAAGGCCTCATGCTCCTCCCTCTTTCTTTAAATA
>ML782014.1:58169-84245 GCA_009831015.1 Picea engelmannii | reverse complement strand
TGACTAGTGTAGCAATGGCTAGGCTATATCTTCCTTAATCAATGGCTAAAACAAGTTTCTCAATCATGGGGACATATAGCAAGGACCTACTTGTGTGCTTGCTACCTAGGGTTTCAAGATTAAGCAATATAATAGCAATGTAATAATAAATGCAATAGATTTAACCTACAACCATTCATTCAAGAAGTTTTGCATGAGAAATACACTTACAAATCATGAAGAATGCTCATCAAACCCTAGTTGTAAACCTTCCAATGAGAGAAACACCATAAAAATGCCAAGAACAATCCTCCACAAGACTTGCACCTCACTTCCAAAAGCCAATATACCAAGACAAAAGATAAATAGTGATCTCTCACAAGAGAGTGAGTTATGCTATCTTAAAATGAGAGGCAACATCCTCTATTTATATCATCCAAATGACCTTTAATTTTAAAAATAGGTCATTAAAACAACCGACAAGGCTAACCTTTAAAATTTACACTGTTTTTACATTAAATGCTAGAAAATGTCATAATATGAGCTAAAAAAGGAGACGTCAAGCCCCTCTGAGGGAGACGTTGGCCCTTTTTGGGCAAGATCAGCATCTAGGAAGCACAACATTGGCCCTTCTAGGGCTCCTCCAAGCTGCCACACATGCCAAATGACCCTAGCGCACTGCCACACGCTCCAGAAAATGTCCAGCTGCCTCAGGTGACGTCCTGTCCATCAAAAGCAATCGTCCCATCTACAGTGGGTGATCCCCCCTAGGCCGGGCTCTGCAAAAGTATCCTCGGTGGAACGTCCTTCTTCCTTCTCATGAAATGGCTCATCACAATGTTGTCCTGTCTCTACCATCCCAGCAACCATCTGATGGGCTCTTCATCCCCATGGAGGTCTGAGCTAATGATATCCCCATGTGTACCGGTCCACTGGTACCTGTCCGTCGGGTATGGTCCTGCACATCAAAAACTATGCCCTCCATGGGCTCATCAGTCCTCAGGATCATAGCAATTTCAATCATATTCCATCATTAAATTTATCAAATACATGCATGAAATCCCTAGCATATCATCTAAGAGCTCAAAGGCATTACACATATCTACTATACAAAGCTGAAGAAACCAACAGAACAACCTATTGGGCTAATACCCACAAGAAGAGGAAAGTTTCCTCAGAGGATCATTCAAGCCATGTTTATGAAGTGATATGGTCTAGGGATGTCTAGTTATAGTAAGAACAGGGGTAGGTGTTGTCCTGTGGGTGCCTCTGTAGGAGGTGAATTGTACCCATCATGGATGCACTTTTTCCAAGCCCTTTTATTCCCTTTTTCTTTTATTTATTGCTTTTATTTCTTTTTACTTCAAGGTCTGACCAGTGGACACTACCTTGGTGTGGTGACCAGGGCTGACAGTGTTACCCACTGGTATCTTCACAAAAATGATAAGGCTGGCTCGTGATGAGACCCCCTTTCCCTTGGCCATGCAACCAAAGGTCACTGCCCTGGATTGGTGACCAGATAATGGAAATGTCATGCTGCTGGATACCTATGAACATAATGGGTCGGCTCATGATGAGACCTCCCATCCTCTTGGTTAGGTCTTTCTTTATTATTTTTCTTAGGGCCCCTTTAGTTTCTTATCGAGAGGCCTTTTATTGCCTTCTCGGGGATCCCTGGGCGAAGCATCTCTAGGTTTCATTTCTTATGGCTTTTATATTTTACCAGCTTCTTTTACCCCTTGGGACTTTAGCCCCTTCTTCCCACAAGACAAAGTGTAACCCTCAAAAGGTCATCCTAATGGCCAGACAAGGGGAATGGGATGGATGAATGGGAGATAAGATGTAAAATGATAGAATGGTGGGAGCGGACGATGGCTCTGCAAATCCCCCCTGGTGGCTAACCAAAACCCATGAATACAAGCTTGCTAATTCACCCCGTTAATCACCCCAAAAATGGTCAAGTGGATTAGTGTAAGATCCAAGCAGTTATCAGAAATGAAAGGAACCTAATGCATATATAAGAAGGTTATAATGATCAAACATGACACATACCATGATACCTTGGACCAATTACCTCATGGAGCAAGAGTATTCTCCGATGCAAGTCCAAGCTGATGGTGATGGATGCTGCTGCTGCTGACAGGACAAGTCTGGTGAAGAAGAAGAAGGATGGGGCCTCCAGGGCCATGCTCAGGTCAATCCTGCTCTTGGTACTTCATGTCTAGGACCTGTGGGCCTCGAGACATGATCTCCTAGTTATCCCTAGATATCGGGGATAACATCTGGCTCAAACTCGAGGACATGTGCTCACCGTAGAGTGCATGAGAACCTCAACATCTCTGGCATAAACTTGCAAACCTTCTCACACTTGACAAGAAAGCATCAGTGACAAAGGTGGGGTGGTATTGCCACCCCACAAAATAATACAATGTATACATATGAGATAAAATAATCAAGATGCATATAAGGGAAACAAACAATAAATGCAGATGGTATAATACATGGAAATGCCTACCTACTCATAATTACCTGTATAATCATGTCCCACCACCTTGGTTGGGTTTGAGGAGGTGTCCGCTGATGGGTAATGGGTGCCTTCTTCCTTCCAAGGTGGACAAGTAATAAGAATTATCTACTGATTCCATTCCGACCTTGAAGGGTCCGAGCCATGATTGTGTACTTCCTTTTACATTAGTAGGCTCTCCTTTCTGAATATCCCACATCCATACTAACTCTCCCTCCTTGTATTTTTGAATCTTGTGTTTGTTAGTTCCTTGAACAACCCTGGTGTATTGTACTAAGGGAGGTGGGTGGGCTTCTGGAATAAAGGTTTCTCGCTGGGACGGATGTATCTGTACATTTTCTTCATTCTTTGGTCTTTTTAATATTTTCACCGTCCCTACTTCTTTGTTCTAAAACTGATCTAGGAGTTGTTGATATTCCTCTTTCTTGGGCCACTCAATCTGGTCAAAGTCTTCTTCCCTAGTAAATGGAATGTCTTCCAGTGAATACTCTTGAAGAGTTTGTATCACATATTTATGTGTTTCATTCACAGTAGGAGCAACATCTTGTACATGAGTTCCAGTTATTGGCATATTGAGTAATCGTCCAGTTGTTCCATCTTTCAGAGGCAACCGCAGAAATGTGAGATCCATCTCAAGGGAGCCACCTATCATTGCACCAAACTTCCTAGATAACAACATCCCCCATACATCCGGGCCATCAACAACTATGATGTCTATGTGAACTGTCTTCTCGGGGAATTCCTTCACATATACTTCGACATTTTCAACGACACCATGTGTGGGTATAGCTTTGGATTCAAATCCACATACGTTTCTATAAGGCCTGGTTACCTTTAGGCCCATCTGCTGCATGACTTTAAGAGACATCATGTTTGCACCAACACCTGTATCCAGCATGCAATTGTTGAGATATTTGTTGTTCATCATAAGAGTCATGAAGAAAGGTGGATTTTCACTGTACTGGATTCTGAAATGGTTGGCTTGCAGCATGATGTGGGGGTCCATAGGCTCAACCATTCCTGAAAACAAGGTGTTGAAGAATTCTTTAATAGAAGGGATCTTAATGGCTTCTTTTAGAGGAACATTCACATGCCTCTTCGACAAAGCTCCTTCAAAGTCAAAATCAAGGGTAATCTTGTCAGCTTTCGGATTTTTAGGAGGAGGAACTTCAGGAGATTCCGACTGATCACTTGTAGGTTGGCTTGGGTTCCTTCTCCGATATACTTGGACTTCCTGTTTCTTTAACTTCTCTCATGATTCTTGGTCCAAGTTGTTGATTATTGCTAACCTTGCTGCTCGGGCTGCTTCCTTCAGGGCTTGCTGATGTTCTGCATCAGTGATGTTTATCTGAGGGAAGCCTGAGAAGCAGATAAAGTTTTTAACTTCTTGCTAGATGGAATTATAAGGACACTCGTTCTCCCAATGTGATTCACTACATTCCAGACACCAGGGATTTTCATCAACAACATTTGCAGAGGCCAGAGTATTTGGAGCTTCATTTTCATTCTTTGGTTTGTAATTTTGGTTCCCCTTTTGGAATGGCCCTTTGGATGGAGGTCTGGGCGCCTGGGTCTGGGACTTCTCAAGTCTCACGATATGATTCATCATTTCCTCTTGATTCTTCATGATGTTATCTACTGAATCTTGTAGCTTACTGATACTGGTGCAAAGATCTGAAGCAGGCTCATCATTTTGTACCACTTTCTACTTGATGTCTATTTTCCCCCTCAGGTTGGCAAAGGGCTCAATCTTGGATGAAAGAAGATTTCCTTCAATCTTGGTTGCAAGATCTTGGGCTTATTGAATGGATTGAGGATCTTTGTCTCTGAGGAGATACCCTAATTGGCCATTGAAAGATCTAGTATAGATATGAACAAGGTAATCATCTTTCAGATGGTGGCTTGGGGGAATTCATTGGAGTAAAGATTCAAACCTGGTATGAAACTCCCGAATGGATTCATTCTCACGTCTGGCTATGCCATTTAGTCGGGTGAGCAAAATGTTCGGGTCTTCTTTGATACTCCACCTTCTGAGGAAGATTTCTTCAAGTCTATCCATGGTCTTAATGCTCCCATCAGGCAGGCCAAGATACCAACGTCTTGCAGCATCATAAAGGGTAGCAGAGAAGAGCTTCATGACCAAGTCTTCAGCATCATCACTAATGGGGTGAAGCTGAAAAAATGCCCAGAAGTTACTCATATGCTCTTCGGCACTAGTAGAATCAGTGCCGGTGAACTTAGGCAACCACTTCTCATATTTAGGTGGCATTTGCCTAGGGTAACTAGGTATGGCTGACATGTCTAAAGGCTTGAAAAAGGTAGATGACCATTGTCTCTGATTGTTGATAGGGTTTGTAGTACCGATCTGAGAAGTAGACATGTTTAAAGGAAGTCTCTTTCCAAAAAGTGACTTGACAATAGGTGAATTAGCAGGAGCCTTCCTTCTGAAAGCTAGAGGAGGGTTATTGAACCTCCTTTTGGTTTGTGGAGTCGCCAGATAGTTTTCTTGAAACTATCAAAGAATAGGGGGAATAAGGTTTAGTGGAGTTGCCAAGTAAGCTTGTAAGAGAAAGGTCTTTGAGGCAAGGCTTACCAAAGGTTTTGTCGTTGAGGAAGATTGATTCAGTGTTCCTCGGCAACGGCGCCAAAATGTTATCGCTAAGTTTGTAGATTAGGTTAAGTAGCTGAAAGGTAAGGGTCGAACTGGCGTAACAAGAGCTTCCCCACCCACTGTCACCTCGATGGGGGGCTCTTTCTATTTAGGGTGGCTAAACCCAAGGGAGACATCCCTGGCAATCTGAGGTTTTGAAAGGTAAAGGCTTTAAGGATTAAGGCAAGTTTTCCCTTTCACAGATTACCACCAAGAAGATAGTCAAAATGAAGAAATACCATAGAAGAGGAACCTGTTTGTGAGACAAGGAAATAGTAAAACTAATACATGTGGCAGTGGTTAGTACTTCATAAATTGATGACTATCAGAGTTTAATATATATAAGCATATACAACAATAATTATTGACGAAGTCAATGATTGCAATAATGGCAATGGCTTATAATATTACTTGTCAACAAATACTGAAATAATATGATATAGCATCCAATGAAATGATAAATCCTTGATTTAACTCAATGCATTAAATATCATTTATTGCTCATATCCAAAGGTTGTTGTGTCACTATACTAGAGATGACGTCACCTTTTTCCTAGGGTTAGTATGGTAGACAAAGAGGTCAATGTTTTGTTATTTAGCCAATGAAAACTATCAATACATCAATGTCTATCATTTAGATGACTAAGCCACAATGTTTTCTATCAACCAAAAGTTCAAAAAGGGCAAGATGTCATCATTAATTTGAGGGTTAGTAGACATTAGGGTTAGTTAGGGTTTCAAATTTAAGAGTTTTGAAAGATAGTTTTTTGCATAAAAGGCTCAACGTTGGAGAGAAAGAGCAGTGCCTTAGGGTATTATGGAGTAAAAAAAAGGGCAAGGTCTCGGGAGGATCTAAATCTAAATACTAGAGAGTTAGGTTCTATGGTGCTGCAATGGCAGGGCCCTAGAATCAAAACCCTAAGGGGAGGAGGCTCATTCCGGTGTTGCTTAAGAAAGGCCTCATGCTCCTCCCTCTTTATTTAAATATTCTTGGCAAAACGGCTAGCTTTAAAACACAAATCTAAGGGTGAAAAGTGTTGCAAGAGCAAGGCCCTTCAAACCCTAAAAGTCAAAGCCCTAGGTGTAGAATTAACTAGGAATACGACGTCTTCTTTCTTCAACTTATGTTCAAAAGCTAGCTCAGAAAAAGGATGACTAGTGTAGCAACAGCTAGGCTATATCTTCCTTAAACAATGGCTAAAACAAGTTTCTCAATCATGGGGACATATAGCAAGGACCTACTTGTGTGCTTGCTACCTAGGGTTTCAATAGTAAGCAATATAATAGCAATGTAATAATAAATGCAAGAGATTTAACCTACAACCATTCATTCAAGAAGTTTTGCATGAGAAATACACTTACAAATCATGAAGAATGCTCATCAAACCCTAGTTGTAAACCTTCCAATGAGAGAAACACCATAAAAATGCCAAGAACAATCCTCCACAAGAGTTGCGCCTCACTTCCAAAAGCCAATATACCAAGACAAAAGACAAATAGTGATCTCTCACAAGAGAGTGAGTTATGTTATCTTAAAATGAGAGGGAACGTCCTCTATTTATATCATCCGAATGACCTTTAATTTTAAAAATAGGTCATTAAAATAGCCGACAAGGCTGACCTTTAAAATTTACACTGTTTTTACATTAAATGCTAGAAAATGTCATAATATGAGCTAAAAAAGGAGATGTCAAGCCCCTCTGAGGGAGACATTGGCCCCTTTTTGGGCAAGCTCAGCATCTAAGAAGCAGAACGTTGGCCCTTCTAGGGCTCCTCCAAGCTTCCACAAGTGCCAGATGACCCCAGCACACTGCCACACGCTCCAGGAAACGTCCAGCTACCTTAGGTGACATCATGTCCATCAAAAGCAATTGTCCCATCTGCAGTGGGTGATCCCCCCTAGGTTCGGCTCTGCCAAAGTATCCTGGGTGGAACATCCTTCTTCCTTCTCGTGGAGTGGCTCATCACAACGTTGTCCTATCTCTGCCATCCCAGCAACCATCTAATGGGCTCTTCAGCCCCATGGAGGTCCGAGCTAATCATATCCCCATGTGTACCGGTCCACTGGTACCTGTCCGCCGGGTATGGTCCTGCACATCAAAAACTACGCCCTCCATGGGCTCATCAGTCCTCAGGATCATAGCAATGTCAATCATATTCCATCATTAAATTACTGCCCTGGCTTGGTGACCAGATAATGGTAATGTCATACTGCTGGATACCTACGAACATAATGGGTCGGCTCGTGATGAGACCTCCCATCCTCTTGGTTAGGCCTTGTTTTATTATTTTTCTTAGGGTCCCTTTAGTTTCTTATAGAGAGGCCTTTTATTGCCTTCTAGGGGATCCCTGGGCGAAGCATCTCTAGGTTTCATTTCTTATGGCTTTTATCTTTTACCAGCTTCTTTTACCCCCTAGGCCTTTAGCCCCTTCTTCCCACAAGACAAAGTGTAACCCTCAAAAGGTCATCCTAATGGATGGACTAGGGGAATGGGATGGATGAATGGGAGATAAGATGTAAAATGATAGAATGGTGGGAGCAGACGATGGATCTGCAAATCCCCCCTGGTGGCTAACCAAAACCCATGAATACAAGCTTTCTAAGTCACCCCGTTAATCACCCCAACAATGGTCAAGTGGATTGGTGTAAGATCCAAGTAGTTATCAGAAATGAAAGGAACCTAATTCATATATAAGAAGGTTATAATGATCAAACATGACACATACCATGATACCTTGGACCAATTACCTCATGGAGCAAGAGTCTTCTCCGATGCAAGTCCAAGACGATGGTGATGGATATTGCTGCTGATGTCAGCACAAGTCTGGCGAAGAAGAAGAAGGATGGGTCCTCTAGGGCCATGCTCAGGTCAATCCTGCTCTCGGTACTTGATGTCTAGGACCTGTGGACCTCGAGACATGATCTCTTGGTTATCCCTAGATATCGTGGATAACATCTGGCTCCAACTCAGGGACGTGTGCTCACCGTAGAGAACATGAGAACCTCAACATCTCTAGCATAAACCTGCAGACCTGCTCACACTTGACAAGAAAGCATCAGCGACAAAGGTGGGGTGGTATTGCCACCTCGCAAAATAATACAATGTATACATATGAGATAAAACAATCAAGATGCATATAAGGGAAACAAACAATAAATGCAGATGGTATAATACATGGAAATGCCTACCTACTGATACTTACCTGTATAATCATGTCCCACCACCTTGGTGGGGTTTGAAGAGGCGTTCGCTGATGGGTAATGGGAGCCTTCTTCCTTCCAAGGTGGACAAGTAATAAGAATTATCTACTGATTCCATTCCGACCTTGAATGGTCCGAGCCATGATTGTGTACTTCCTTTTACATTAGTAGGATCTCCTTTCTGAATATCCCACATCCATACTAACTCTCCCTCCTTGTATTTTCAGATCTTGTGTTTGTTAGTTCCTTGAACAACCTTGGTGTATTGTACTGAGGGAGGTGGGTGGGCTTCTGGAATAAAGGTTTCTCACTGGGATGGATGTATATGTACATTTTCTTCATTCTTTGGTCTTTTTAGTATTTTCACCGTCCCTACTTCCTTGTTTTAAAACTTATCTAGGAGTTGCTGATATTCCTCTTTCTTGGGCCACTCAATCTGGTCAAAGTCTTCTTCTGTAGTAAATGGCATGTCTTCCGTTGAATACTCTTGAAGAATTTGTATCACATCTTTCTGCGTTTCATTCACAGTAGGAGCAACATCTTGTACATGAGTTCCATTTATTGGCATATTGAGTAATCGTCCAGTTGTTCCATCTTTCAAAGGCAATCGCAGAAAGGTGAGATCCATCTCAATGGACCCACCTATCATTGCACCAAACTTCCTAGATAACTGCATCCCCCATACATCCGGGACATCAACAACTATGATGTCTATGTGAACTGTCTTCTCGAGGAATTCCTTCAGTTGTACTTCGACGTTTTCAACGACACCATGTGTGGGTATAGCTTTGGATTCAAATCCACACACGTTTCTGTAAGGCCTGGTTACCTTTAGGCCCATCTGCTGCATGACTTTAAGAGACATCATGTTTGCACCAGTACCTGTATCCAGCATGCAATTGTTGAGATATTTGTTGTTCATCATAAGAGTCATGAAGAAAGGTGGATTTTCACCGTACTGGATTCTGAAATGGTCGGCTTGCAGCATGATGGGGGGGTCCATAGGCTCATCCATTCCTGAAAAGAAGGTGCTGAAGCATTCTTTAATAGAAGGGATCTTAATGGCTTATTTTAGAGGAACATTCACATGCATCTTCGACAAAGCTCCTTCAAAGTCAAAATCAAGGGTAATCTTGTCAGCTTTGGGATTTTTAGGAGGAGGAACTTCACGAGATTTCGACTGATCACTTGTAGGTTGGCTTGGGTTCCTTCTCCGATATACTTGGACTTCCTGCATCTTTAAATTCTCTCGTTATTCTTGGTCCAAGTTGTTGATTATTGCTAACCTTGCTACTCGGGTTGCTTCCTTCAGGGCTTGTTGATGTTCTGCATTAGTGATGTTTATCTGAGGGAAGCCTGAGAAGCAGTCAAAGTTGTTAACTTGTTGTTGGCTGGCATTATAAGGACACTCATTCTTCCAATATGCTTCACTGCACTCCAGACACCATGGATTTTCATCAACAACATTTACAGAGGCCAGAGTATTTGGAACTTCATTTTCATTCTTCAGTTTGTAATTTTGGTTCCCCTTTTGGAATGGCCCTTTGAATGGAGTTCTGGGTGCCTGGGTCCTGGACTTCTCAAGTCTCACGATATGGTTCATCATTTCCTCTTGATTCTTCATGATGCTATCTATTGAATCTTGTATCTTACTGATACTGGTGCAGAGATCTGAAGCAGGCTCAGCATTGTGTACCACTTTTTGCTTGATGTCTATTTTCCCCCTCAGGTTGGCAAAGGGCTCAATCTTGGACGAAAGGAGATTTCCTTCAATCTTGGTTGCAAGCTCTTGGGATTCTTGAATGTATTGAGGATCTTTGTCTCTAAGTAGATACCCTAATTGTCCATTGAAAGATCTAGTATAGATATGAACAAGGTAATCATCTTTCGGATGGTGGCTTCGGGGAATTCGTTGGAGTAAAGCTTCAAACCTGGTATGAAACTCCCAAATGGATTCATTCTCATGTCTGGCTATGCCATTCAGTCGGGTGAGAAGCATGTTTGGGTCTTCTTTGATACTCCACCTTCTGAGGAATATTTCCTCAAGTCTATCCATGGTCTTAATGCTCCCATCAGGCAGGCCAAGATACCAACGTCTTGCATCATCATAAAGGGTAGCAGAGAAGAGCTTCATGACCAAGTCTTCAGCATCATCACTAATGGGTTGAAGTTGAAAAAATGCCCAGAAGTTACTCATATGCTCTTCAGCACTAGTAGCATTAGTGCCGGTGAACTTAGGCAACCACTTCTCATATTTAGGTGGCATTTGCCTAGGGTAACTAGGTATGGCTGACATGTCTAAAGGCTTGAACAAGGTAGATGACCATTGTCTCTAATTGTTGACTGGGTTTGTAGTACCGGTATGAGAAGTAGACATGTTTAAAGGAAGTCTCTTTCCAAAAAGTGACTTGACAACATGTGAATTAGTAGGAGGCTTCCTCCTGAAAGCTAGAGGAGGGTTATTGAACCTCCTTTTGGTTTTTGGAGTCTCCAGATAGTTTTCTTGAAACTACCAAAGAATAGGGGGAATAAGGTTTAGTGGAGTCACCAGGTAAGCTTGTAAGAGAAAGGTAAGCTTGTAAGAGAAAGGTCTTTGAGGCAAGGCTTACCAAAGGTTTTGTCATTGAGGAAGATTGACTCAGTGTTCCCCGGTAACGGTGCCAAAATGTTATCGCTCAGTTTGTAGTTTAGGTTAAGTAGCTGAAAGGTAAGGGTCGAACTGGCGTAACAAGAGCTTCCCCACCCACTATCACCTTGATGGGGGGCTCTTTCTATTTAGGGTGGCTAAACCCAAGGGAGATGTCCCTGGTAATCTGAGGTTTTGAAAGGTAAAGGCTTTAAGGATTAAGGCAAGTTTTCCCTTTCACAGATTATCACCAAGAAGATAGTCAAAATGAAGAAATACCATAGAAGAGGCACCTGTTTGCGAGACAAGGCAACAGTAAAACTAATACATGCGGCAGTGGTTAGTACTTCATAAATTGATGACTATCAGAGTTTAATATATATAAGCATATACAACAGTAATTATTGACGAAGTCAATGATTGCAATAATGACAATGGCTTATAATATTACTTGTCAACAAATACTGAAATAATATGATATAGCATCCAATGAAATGATAAATCCTTGATTTAACTCAATGCATTAAATATCATTTATTGCTCATATCCAAAGGTTGCTACGTCACCTTTTTCCTAGGGTTAGTATGGTAGACAAAGAGGTCAATGTTTTGTTATTTAGCCAATGAAAACTATCAATACATCAATGTCTATCATTTAGATGACTAAGCCACAGCGTTTTCTATCAACCAAAAGTTCAAAAAGGGAAAGACGTCATCATTAATTTGAGGCTTAGTAGACGTTAGGGTTAGTTAGGGTTTCAAATTTAAGAGTTTTGAAAGATAGTTTTTTTCATAACAGGCTCAACGTTGGAGAGAAAGACCAGTGCCTTAGGGTATTATGGAGTCAAAAAACAAGGGCAAGGTCTCGGGAAGATATAAATCTAAAGACTAGAGAGTTAGGTTCTATGGTGCTGCAATGGCAGGGCCCTAGGATCAAAACCCTAAGGGGAGGAGGCTCATTCTGTTGTTGCGTAAGCAAGGCCTCTTGCTCCTCCCTCTTTCTTTAAATATTCTTGGCAAAACGATTAGCTTTAAAACACAAATCTAAGGGTGAAAAGTGTTGCAAGAGCAAGGCCCTTCAAACCCTAAAAGTCAAAACCCTAGGTGTAGAATCAACTAGGCCTAGGATGTCTTCTTTCTTCAAGTTATGTTCAAAAGATAGCTCAGAAAAAGGATGACTAGTGTAGCAACGACTAGGCCATATCTTCCTTAATCAATGGCTAAAACAAGTTTCTCAATCATGGGGACATATAGCAAGGACCTACTTGTGTGCTTGCTACCTAGGGTTTCAAGATTAAGCAATATAATAGCAATGTAATAATAAATGCAAGAGATTTAACCTACAACCATTCATTCAAGAATTTTTGCATGAGAAATACACTTACAAATCATGAGGAATTCTCATCAAACCCTAGCTGTAAACCTTCCAATGAGAAAAACACCATAAAAATGCCAAGAACAATCCTCCACAAGAGTTGCGCCTCACTTCCAAAAGCCAATATACTAAGACAAAAGACAAATAGTGATCTCTCACAAGAGAGTGAGTTATGCTATCTTAAAATGAGAGGCAACATCCTCTATTTATATCATCCAAATGACCTTTAATTTTAAAAATAGGTCATTAAAACAATCGACAAGGATGACCTTTAAAATTTACACTGTTTTTACATTAAATGCTAGAAAATGTCATAATATGAGATAAAAAAGGAGACGTCAAGCCCCTCTGAGGGAGACGTTGGCCCTTTTTGGGCAAGCTCATCATCTAGGAAGCAGAACGTTGGCCCTTTTAGGGCTCCTCCAAGCTGTCACATGTGCCAAACGACCCCAACACACTGCCACATGCTCCAGAAAATGTCCAGCTGCCTCAGGTGACGTCCTGTCCATCAAAATCAATCATCCCATCTACAGTGGGTGATCCCCTCTAGGCTGGGCTCTGCCAAAGTATCATGGGTGGAACGTCCTTCTTCCTTCTCGTGCAGTGGCTCATCATAGCATTTTCCTATCTCTGCTATCCTAGCAACCATCTGATGGGCTCTTCAGCCCCATGGAGGTCCGAGCTAATCATATCCCCATGTTTACCGGTCCACTGGTACCTGTCCGTCGGGTATGGTCCTGCACATCAAAAACTACGCCCTCCATGGGCTCATCAGTCCTCAGGATCATAGCAATTTCAATCATATTCCATCATTAAATTTATCAAATACATGCATGAAATCCCTAGCATATCATGTAAGAGCTCAAAGACATTACACATATCTACTATACAAAGCTGAAGAAACCAACAGAACAACCTATTGGGCTAATACCCACAAGAAGAGGAAAGTTTCCTTAGAGGATCATTCAAGCCATGTTTATGAAGTGATATGGTCTAGGGATGTCCAATTATAGTAAGACCAGGGGTAGGTGCCTCTCCTGTGGTATTTCTTCATTTTGACTATCTTCTTGGCGGTAATCTATGGAAGGAAAACTTACCTTAAGCCTTTGACCCTTTTCCTTTCAAAACCCCAGATTCCCAGGGACGTCTCCCTTGGGTTTAGCCACCCTAAATAGAAAGATCCTCCCATCAAGGTGACAGTGGGTGGGGAAGCTCCTGTTACGCCAGTTTGACCCTTATCTTTCAACTACTTGACCCAAACTACAAACTGAGCGCTAACAGTCTCCACCTGGAATTCCTGTACAATCAAACTCCTTCTACTCAAAGCATTTGCAACTTTGTTAGCAGTTCCAAGAATGTGTTTAATAACAAAAGTAAAATTTTTGCATAAATTCTACCCATTTTGCATGTTTCTGATTCAACTTTTCTTTCCTAGTAATAAATTGCAAAGCATGATTATCACTGTACTAGACAAATTATTTAGGAATTAGATAATGCCTCCACTTTTCAAATCTTGAATCACCGCATAAAATTCTTTGTTGTACATGGAATACTTTTTCTTGGTGTCATTCAATTTCTCACTGAAATAAGAAACTGACCTATTGTCCTGACCCAAGACTGCTCCAATAGCTAATACAATCGCATCACATCTCACCTGAAATGTTTTCCCAAAATCTGGCAAGACCAGAATTGGCTTCTCTGTGATTTTCTACTTCAACACTTTGAAACTTATTTCATCTTCCTCTATCCAACTAAAGGACTTGTGTTTCTTCTTCATAGTGTCCAACAACGGTGCGCATATGCCATTGAAATTTATGATAAAATTTCTATAAAAACTCGCTAACCCATGAAAACTTCTTACCTCAAATATGTTGCTCGGCGAAAACCATTCTCTAATCGCTCTCACTTTTTCTGGGTCCATCCTCAATTAATTTCAAGAGATCATGAAACCCAAATATATGAGCTCCTTCCTCATAAAAGAAGTCTTCTTCATATTTATCAGTAATTTCTCTTGTTGCAACCTTTCCATCACTGATGTCAAATGTCTTAAGTGTTCTTCCTTCATCTTGTTGAAGATTAGTATGTCATCCAGATATACTATGGCAAATTTTCCTATGAAGTCTCTCAACACTTCATCCATCAATATCATAAATGTTCCTAGTGCATTTGTCAACCCAAACGGCATGACCAACCATTCAAACAATCATTCATTTGTCTTGAATGTTTTTTTCTATTCATCTCCCTCTCTCGTTCTTATTTGATGATATCCTCTCTTCAAGTCTATCTTGGAAAAATATCTTGCTACACTCAAACAGTCCATCCAATCATCCATCCTTGGTAAAGGAAATCTGTACCTAATGGTTATCTTGTTGATGGCTCGATAATCTATACACATTCTCCATCCTCCATCTTTCTTTGGACTTAATACAGTTGGTATTGCACATGGGCTTAGGATTTCCCTAAATAACCCTTTATCCAACAACTCTTGGACTTGATTCTTGACCTCCTCATTCTCTCTAGGTGTCAACCTATAAGCTCCTTTGTTTGGTAAACTAGCTCCTAGAATAAGGTCAATATGATGGTTTATGCTCCTAATGGGTGGAAATGAGTGTGGTAACTCATCCACTACTATATCAACAAAGTTTTCTAATAGTTCCTAGATTTCTACAGGCAAATCTTCCACATACGTATTTGTAAGGATAACTCTAGGCTTCCTCACTATAGAAAACTGCATTTCTTTCTCCTTCTTGACTTCATTCAAGAATTCCTTCCCACTCATGAGAAGTATTCTTGAACTAGATTCTTTTTTTTTCTCTTTCTCTTCTATGGGTAACAACATGTGTGTCCTAACACTTTTCTCTAGGGTATAGGTATTCTTTATTCCATCATGAATAAACTTTCGGTCATACTGCCACAACCTCCCCAATAAAATATGACAGACATCCATAACAATCACATCACATAATATTTCATCTTTGTAACCTCCTATTTTAAACTCAACTTGGCATTGTTGACTTACCATGACTTGATGTCCTTTCTGCAGCCATGATACCTTGTATGGATTTGGATGTGCAGTTGTCTTCAGCTCCAGCTTTTCCACCATCTCTGTGGATACTAGATTGTTAGTGCTCCCATTGTCTATGATCACCTTGCAAACTCTATCTTTCGACTTGGAAGCAGTTATGAATAGGCTTGTTCACTAAATTGGTTCCTCTGGTTCCTTCTCTGGTTTAAGAAGAATTTTCTTCATCATGAGGTTTCTTCCTCCTTCTGCTGCTTCTGTTTCCACATGTTTCTGTGCTTCAGCAATGTGTTCTTCTCCATCTTCTCTCTTTTTGTCGGGACATTCCAAAGATTTGTGTCCTTCTTTTCCATAGGTATAACATTTAACTACGCCTCCTCTGGCTCTTCCTCTTCCTCTACCTCTAGAAAAGGAAATTCTTCCTCTATGCTATCCTTCTTTAGAACGTCCACCCTTCCCATGGTGACTATGATGTTTTTCAGCTTCAGGCTTTGACTTCTAGGACTTCTCTCTGCTGGTTCCCTTGTCTCTGCTTGAATTTCTTCCTCTGCTTCATTGGCTTTGCTTCCTAGCCAATTTTTCTTTAGATTTCAAGGCTACTTGATAGGAATCCTCAAATTTACTGACAGACATCATGCTGATCTCCTCTTGGATTTCATATCTCAGCCCATTGATATATCTGGATGTCTTCTCATCATTCTCTTTCTGTCCAACCCTGATGTTCAGTTGGTAAAATTCTTCAGTGTACTCCTTCACTGATAAACCCCTATGTTTTAGATTCTACAATCTTCTGTAAATATTGATTTGGTAATCCTTCAGGATAAATTTGGCCTTCAACTTGGCTACCATCCTATCCCAGTTTTTAATTTTGTACTTACCATTTCTCTTGCGTTTGGCTTGTAGTTCATCCCACCATAACGCTGCATGACCTTTTAGTCTTGTCACTGCATGCTTCACCATATTATCTTATTATATATATTCGTAATCAAATTATTTTTCCATAGCATGTACCCAATCTAACAATTCTTCAACTTCTAAATTGCCTTCATACATAGGTACCTCTATTCTTGCTCTAGCTCCTATCTTTGAAACAACTTTTATCAAGCGATCTTATGAAACATCCTCTGAATCATTTACTTTGAAATCTGCTTCTTCAAGCTAGCTTCACTAATATCTCCAGTGTCTGGTGCTCTCCTCTGTGTTGTCTCCATGGCATCCAGTCTTTCTCAGAGTCTCCTATTTCTTCTTCCATTTCTGGATTCGCTCTGTGCCTCCTAGGTGGCATGATTTCACTGCGTCACCTAAAACATAAATTAAAAATTTCTTGGATACCAAAAATGATACCAACTTTCCTCCTTTCTCCTTTTGTATGCTGTCTGCAAACAATCTCAAAATATTGCTCTGATACCACATGATTCAGCCCCCCTACCTCAGCAGGGTCTGCCGACCTCCTGGTCATTGGATCGTTCTTTCTCCTTGAGGTGAAACAAATCTTTGGTTCCTGTTGGAACCTTCACTAAACAAATCCATAGGTCCAAATGTGAAACTCAGTCTATGCATACAAGCATTAGATTTGAGCTTCACCTCCACACAACCACGGGCTATGACCACACGCCCACAGAAAAAGTGTTTCGCAATTTCGCATGTTGGGACTTTGCGAGTGAGTCAACCTTGATTCCTCCTGACTCCCAAAACTCCAAAAAGAGATTAATGGGTATTATCTCCTTTCCTTATCCTCTCTCATGTGATCATTCACCACGACTTGCGGCTCACCCTCTAAGCACATCGGGATTTTACGGATCGGGGATTTTCGATATGACTTTTCTCCCTTCACTGATACCCAAAATATTGATATTCCTTTTCCACAAATCAACGACTCCAATTCTCCTACGATCTAAAGGTTGATATCGCGTCGACGTTTCTCCCTCTGAGAGTTTCCACCGTCTGTTCAACTTCTCCAATACTCAAATATATGATGTGTATCGATCTCCGCCACCTGTCACCCCATATCTAATGACTAGAATGATTTTGCGAGTTTGCATTTCACAATATCTCACAAATCTTCCCTTTGACCTTTCCATCCTGCGAGTCAACAAAATGTTGATATGCTACCGTGTGTCCTCTGACGACAGACAATCTCGATGACTTAGGAATTGTTCTAGTGCACTTTCCTCAGGATCCAACAACTGCTGATCCAGGTGCTCAGATCCGACAGTTGCTATCTGATCTCTTCCTACGTGTGCTCTATCTATCTATCTCTGATCCGACAGCTCAGATCCTTTTCTTCTTCTATCATAATTTCGTGTTTCACAACTTTGGAAAACAAACTCCCCCATTCTCTAGACTCTTGATATCCAATCCTACAAAATCTCTTTTCAAATGAAAGAAAACCAACTGTCTGATCCTCCTTTAGATCAACGACTCACTATTTCTCCTGAGCTTCCACCTCTTCTAGAATTTAGAAGATTTCTCAGAGTTCAAAGGTTTCAACCTTTGCTTCTCCCGCGAGTCAAACTTTTGGATCTCGTCAACTCTTGTGAAAGTGATATCCCTTTTGAGCTTTGTCCCTTGTAAGGATTTCGATCTCCCACACACACTTTGTGTTCCTGGCATTTCAAATAACTCAATTCAAAGGATTTTATTGATAAGAAAATGCTTCTCGCCCACCTGGCATTCTTCTTCTCTAGTTCTTCGAAGCTTGTTGGCTTCTTGACGTTGTGCACACCTTTCACCTGTTCTGAGTTTCTCTGATTCTCTACGGACTTCTCTGAGTCAATCAAAGACTCATTCGATGCACTCTTTGCATTCGAGATGCACACCTTGCATGCGAGTATCAGAAGAGAAACGATTGAAAATCAACCAACTTCATCACAAACTCATACAATTAATCTCTCAAACAATCATACATGAATGAACTGAAATAAATCATACACACATAATAACATTCATTCAATCACACATAAGATGAACACAGTCCAAGGATTTTTACACAGACCGCACCCTCTACCTCAGCAAAGGCCCCTGCGCTGACCTCCCAGTCTTAAGGATCGTTCTAATTTTACCCTCGAGCCGGAGTGGCTCCTTCAATTCTCCACTGGAATATCCTTTGAAATTGACCCACAGGTCTTTTCGGCTCCTCACAGTCTCTAGGCCGGTCACTATTCTCTTCTCGACAGAAGAATAGAAAATCGGGTTTCGGGGTTTTTAAACTCTCGATGTCATGACCCTTTGGTTCCCGATTTCCCAATCTTCGCTTCCCCGATAGGCTCTAATATTCGGTTAGCTCTCTGGGCTAGACTCGTGGTCCACACGACCTCCTTTCACATGACCTCCATATTACCCCCTTTCGGGATTTCATGACTTCAAAGGTCGAAGTTCTTTGGTCTTCGATTCACCCGATCTCACAAATGCCGATTTCCCGATATGACTTTTCTTTCGGGACTTTCTTCAAAAGTTGAGATTGTTGCCACGCATCCTCAAAGATGGATGACTCTCATATGCTTCCGGGTTTTCACCTTGGAAATTCCTGATTCCCCTGTTACGACGAGACGACGTCAACTGGGCCCTGCACGTAACTTACCTCCTCATCGGGATTTTGGACTTCACGATTCTGAATTGCAAGAGTATCCTATCCTCAGGATCTCCGAAATGCCGAACCCAAACTTCTTAAGATCTTCTGACACGCATCCCAAATGATGGAAAGTTCAGATTGAACCTCGGACTTTGCCAAACGCAAAGTCAAACCACTCACTTATATGAGCCCCAATGATCGAATCCCCGATTGGGTGGTCAACCAGCACGTGTCCTTCCTAAGATCCACGACTGTAATCCCCTCGCTGTTTCGAGACTCAAAAGGTCTCAGACTCTTGACTTATGAATTCTCGATATACAGATGACTCTCGATTCCTGCCACCTGTCCCAACAGGTGGACGGCTTTGAACTTGTTGGGATTTTCACGATGGATTTACCCGATCTCTGGTCCACGAGATTTTTGATTTTCTGAACCCCGATGTCTCAATGTCCCGATGCCTTCTCGGTGTTTTCCCTCTGCTCACGAGGATTTAAACCCTGTGCAACTCCTGTCAAATCGGACGGTTGACGGGTAACTAGGTGATGATCCGACGGCTCATGATCCCTGGAACTTGAACTTCGAACGCAGGTGTAACCTCCCCACTTCTTTACCAGATCGGACGACTAGCGGGATTTCGTAAATCCTCTCCCCAAGATCCTGACCGTTTGTCTCTTCCTCCTTGATGTTCCCAGTGAAATGAACCGAGGACTCTTTCCCGGATCTAACCACTTATTCCACAACTCCAAATGCCTTCTAATCACTCGATGTGCACCAATGTCTTGTGCTACCTTCAATAGCTTCAAAGGCTTTATCCCTCTTGAGATTTCTCCCAACTCAAAGTCTTAGAGAAGAGTCTCGCACGCACTCCTTGTGGCAACTCTCAGACACTTCCAAGTGCTGAATACCTACGACTCTGTGCACTCCTGCAACAGCAGTCTCTCACACCTTACTCAGGTTCGCAACCCTGGGATTTTACTTTGCCTGCACACTCCTTGCATGGATCCTGTGCCCAACTGCACTTCTGCGGAAATGAGAACAAAAGCTACCTATCTGAACCCTCTGTCAACGCACTCCTTGCAGACACTTCGACTGCACTCCTTGCAGGAATTATTGCTCAGATAGAGAAACAATTGAAACTCATTCCCTCTTCCTTTCAAAATTCAACTTAGAACATGAAATCATATACACATCATATCAAAGAAAATGTATAACAGGAAGCAAACATTCATGAGCATATCATTCAACATCAATACATAGAGAACAACCACAAAACCATGAATTTGAATCAAAGATTTCTATTAATCCAAATATCTGTACATGGGTGTTCTTACACAACTCTCTGCATGCTCTTGCTCTTCCTTCTCCCTGATAATGATACAATACACAATGAGGGTGTCTATATCCTGTTTCCCTCTTGTGATCTCAAACAGTCTAGTCTAGAATTAAATTCTATCTACCTGCATTAACTACTATAAATGCCTCCTACCTACTAAGGACGAGAGTGAGCTGCTCAAGGTCCGATTACATTACACAAGTGCATCTCTTCCTAAATGACTTCATTTAAGATGGCGCATCAATCCAAGGGAATTTCAAAAATTTTGGGCTGGTGCTTTCCAGTTGTCCATCATCTTCCATGCTGGCTCGCTTAATGTTAGCGATGCTCCTGCATCAGATTTGGGACAATTTTTGTTTGTTTCATTCTTTCATGAAAACCAAAATACATAGTGGTTCTACTACTCTACTCAGCTCTACTGATCCCTCTATTATGTCTATATGTTCTACTCCTTTATATTGATCTATTATAATGCAACAAATGAACTATCTAAGGAACGGCTTGACGAGCTCTCTCATCCTGTCTGAAATATATCATTTCAATTTCAAAGCTATTACCTACTCTGTCATATTACAATAACTACTAGTTATTGCTAGATAGAGTCAACACTCCATATCTGCAGTTTCTTACAGTCCTTCAAGACTTTACAAACAAGTTACATTTTAAAATGTTGTATTCAAAAATATCTCAACAACCGATTAAATTCTGAGTTAAATGATTGATTTGAAACTCTATCATTGCTGAGATGTCATTCTTCTGCCTCCACGCGTGCGTTGTTGACTTTGAAGGAGATGCTCCTGCATCACCAACATTGTTACATTTGTAACATTCCACTTCAGTTCTCAAATATTAAAACCTATTGTAACTTCTTCTCTGTGTTTCACTAGGCCTTCTTGGATAACCCTTTTGTGTATGAATTTCAATGTTGTTTATGTTCCTGTTGTTAGCTCTGGAATCCACATATTTATGTCCAAAATTATTACATGCATAACATAAACCAAAAAATATAGTTTGATACCTGGGAGTTGAAGATATTCTAAAAGGAGGTGCTCTTATGAATCCTTCTTCTTGAGGCCTATCTGTCTGTTGTTGATTATGAAATCTGAATCTTCTCGATGGAGGAGTGTCCCTATAATCTTCCTTTGATATCTTCCTATCCCCTTTGATTGTTTCTACATAACTTTTTGGATATGTTTCTTTCTATGTTGTTTTGGAGATTGATCCCTTTTCTGTCTGATTGTATCCAAGTCTAGACTTATCAAGATGAGATTTTTGACTGTTGATAATGTCATCCAAAACTTTTGAGCCATTCTGCATATTTTTCTTTTGATATCCTTTCTTAATGTGACAATATCTGCTTCCAAATTTCCAATGTTCCTGTCCTTTTCTTCTAGCTGTTCTTTGAGTGATTCCTCAATTATTTTATCTTCTTCTATTTGAACCTTCAAATTTGTGATCATTTCTTCTAGTTCTTGAGTATCTTATTTCTTGTCTAGTTCCACTTGTAGTTTCATTTTTTTCTTCTTTTCTCTTCTGATAACTTCTATGGCACACATCAATTCTTCTCGGTAGTCAACTTCTGCCTCTTCAATTTCCTCTTAGACTTCTTCATATTCTTCTTCGACTTATTCATATTCTTCTTCAAAGAATTCTTTATCAGAGTCTTCAATTGCCATGCATACAACTCTTCATGTCTCATTGTCACTAACTTCATCTTCATCTGATGATGAGATATCTTCTTTGGTGCATAAGCTTTTCTTGAAAAATTTCTTTGTAGTTATTTTTCCTTTATATGTTTGTTTTCCTTTTAAGTAACCTTCATCATTTCTCTTTTTCTTATGAGGACATTTGTTAGAAAAATGACCAATATCATCACAATTAAAACAAATTAAAGGAAGCTTACCTCTATAGCTACCATCGGTTCCCTTATTCAGTCTTTTGACGAAGTTGGCCACTTCTTCATCATCTTCCAATACGTCACTGTTGTTGCTATGTTCTTCTTGCTGCTTTTCCTTTTTGCTTTGATCTTTTGGATGCTTTGAAGGCTGCTTCTTTTACATCAATATTTTATTGTTCATTTCTCATTTCATATGCTGTGAAGATTCCATGTAGTTCATCCATAATTATTGAGTTTAGATCTCATTTTTCTTCTAGTGATGATATCTTAGGGTCAAATCTCATAGGAAGAGATATTAGTACCGTTTGAACAATTACAGATTATTCGATTTTTTCTCCCAATCCTATGATTTCATTCATTGTTTCACCGACTCGTAAGAAGTAGGCTGCAATATTCGCATCTTCCTTTATCATTAGTTGTTCAAACTAACCTCTGTAAGTTTGAAGATTTGCTTCTTTGACTTTTGAATATCCTTCATAAATATTTTGAAGCTTTTCCCAAATCTCTTTAGTGGATTTCCAATGTGCAATTTTGGTGAATACTGTTTCATTGAGACCATTCAAAAGTGAATTTGTGGCTTTGGATTTATTTTGACCTAGTTTCACTTCTTTTCCATTTGTTGGTGGAAATGTTGGTGCTATGTATCCATCTACAATTGATTGACAAATTTCAAATCCTTATGCCTGTATATATGTATTTATCCTTATGCTCAAAAAAGCATACTTCTGTCCATCAAACTGTGGTATTCCAATTTTATACAAGTTGTTGTTCTCCATGATCTACCTTTCAGTGGTTAAATTGATTTCTGAAGGAACCTGCTCTGATTCCAATTGTTGGATTACTGAGAGGGGGGGGGGTGGGGGGTGAATCAATAAATGATAAATAATAATCCTTTTTAACCAAATAATCCAAGTGTTATATCAATGTATAATTATCATCCAATAATGAGCAATGAACAGATGAACAATCATACACATACACAATACACCAATGTTTTACGTGGAAACCCAAAGTGGGAGAAAACCACGAAATGATTTTTCTTATATGTCTTGAAGAATTACATTCATTGGAAGCACCAACTTCCTTTGTTTTCCAGCTGCAACTAGAAGGAGGATCCAACCTCCTAGTTTCTTAGGCTACAACCTGAGGGAATCTCCAACTCCCCAATTCTCTGGCTACAACCCCCTATGTTCTCCGGCTACAACCGGAAGGTGGATACAACCACCTTTCCTTGACCTGTCCAACCACCCTGAAGTAGAAGTAGAATGATGGAACCACTATCACACTATCACTGTGAGATATACCGCTATAAACCTGTACTGAACCATGCATCAACCTGTACCTCAACGTGTAATCAACCTGTACCATAAACAAGTGCATCAACCATGCACCAACCTATACCAAACAACTTGTAATCAACCTACTCATGTGTCACCTACTCATCAACTATGAATCATCGATATTTACCAAAGTCATCAACTATAAACTTTATGTATGTGCCAACTCATCAGCTACTTGTCTCAACCATGTACCCAACATGTACCTTAACCAAAAGGCCTCACTATCATCTCATACTAATGTTTTTCATGTATATGTTATACATCATTATGTTACTGACGAATTTCATAAAGTGAATTGGAAGGAATTGCAAGTCTCAGACGCAGGAACCATCATGGTCAAACCATTAAGCATATTGGGTTGTAGGGTTCGACAACTCAAGAATCATCTAGAAGAGAAAGTTAAGGTCCAGTGGGACAAGTATAGCCCAGGCTCTGCTACTTGGGAGGATGTAGAGACCTTATGATGAGATCATCCCTCACTTTTTATGACCACCTCAGGAATATGTTTCTTGAAGGTTGGGTGTATGTAATCCCACCTTTTGACTTATACAACTAGAATTGCTTAAGGTATAATCATATTTTATTTTCTATTAACTATGAAACTATTAATGATACACTTGAAATTTTATACATATGGACCTATGTGAATGTCGACTCTATGAATGTTTATCGCTATTTGAATTATGATGGATATTATGTAACCTATTTCTAACTTGAAAATTTTGACATTTAAAGTTGTTAGTACGTGGATACTGAATTGAGGATATGATTAAATTCATTTACATGATAATAATGCATAGATATGTATGATTTTGTGTTATAGACTAATCTGCAGGTCAATGGGCTATGAAATAGCCTAAGGATAATATAATAAAAGGTTGATTTCATGAACACCGACCGAGAAATAGTATGGTATGAATTTTTGTATGTGAAATTATGTTAGTTCAAATGAATTTCTATGGTATGTGGACAAGTGCATGTTTTTCAGGTGGCGAGGCTTCCTGAAACTGAATATACGATGAAAAAATTCCCAACAATACAATGCCACTGTATGGTCCATGGTAGGGTGTTGGCCCTAGTTCTATTAGGACGGGTAGAGGTACTTCCTACCATGTATCCTCTGAAACCTGGAGTTATGGGATGATGGTGTTATCTCACACTCCCCTAGACGTGTGATGATGATTGTTAGTTTCTTGTTGGGGAAGCTTGGTAAAGAGAGTTGACACTTCCTCTTACAGGTTCTATCTGGAGTTAGGTCAATATAGTTGACGCTCCAAGATAGTCCACCAGAGGAAGGATAGGGAAGGAATATGGAAGTAGGTTAGGGAGGAAGGATGACTAGAAGTAGTTGAGAGTGTGTGGATTTTCCACCTTATAGTAGAATTTCTTAATTTTCGCTTGTTCAAATATATATATATATATATATATATATATATATATATATATATATATATATATATATATAATTGCTTAACTGAACTACAATTATCTAAGTGAATGTTGCTTGCGATAACTTCTTATAATTGAGGGGGTTTGCGAATATTTTAAATGGTTTACCATTATTTATGAAATGAATTGTGACATCCCCCAAAATAAATTATTTTTGAAATTCGAAAATTGTTAGAGAATTATTTCTATTTTTGGTAAATTTGAATTTGGAATTTTTTTGCCATTTATGGCAATTCTGAATTTCGAATTTGATAAATTGTAATTAATTGTTATGACTGTTGGGCAGAGACCTGATTTGAACCAACTAACTATTTGACTATGACACTTGTATGGAAACAAAATATTGTTTTATTTATTGCAAGAGGACAAATGGAACATCCATGTTAAATTCAGCTGACCATGACTCCATGAGTTGGGAACATGTTGGAACTACCTCTGGGCTGATTGTTACAAGTGGAAAATCAGGGATTTGGCCATTAGCAGCCCTTGAAAATCAAGGATATAGAAAGCTGTGAAAATTACCAAGGGAGGGAAAAAAGACCTAGGCAAAAAGGATTTGTTTTTTATATATAACATATGTGAGGAGGCAGGACACTGCCTAGTATGATGGGAAAAAGGAATTACTGTATACTTGCTATCATGAACACTAAATATTGAGTGTGAGGCAATGAGAGGACTACAAATAGAGGAAACATTGCTGAAGGGGACATTTCAAGTTCTCCCTCATGGACTCATGGTTAGGCTAGGGGGTGAATTAGACACATAATTTGGCTATCATGTTCTATGATTTGGAGGAACATGGTTGTTCCCTTTGTCTTCCCGCGAACTGGTTCATATATTTTAATCTTCTTCTTTTTGTTCTAAATGATTTTATGTATTTGATATAAAGTATATGTTTGTACTAAGTTGAAATAGCTTCCATAGAGGATATATGTTTGTTGTATGAAGTTTTATACTAAAGGAATAAATTTTGGGGATGGCTCCTTATGAATTAAAATTCTGAGCAGAGTTATCTATGTGCAAGTGAACTTGAAAGAATAGATTTATCTATAGGCAAATGTTATTTTTGTAATAGAAATATTAGACAGATCTATATATGAGTATTTGGG
>ML782014.1:16888-58055 GCA_009831015.1 Picea engelmannii | reverse complement strand
ATTGACAGTAATAGAAAACTCACTTATACAGAGATTTTCTGTCATAGCATTTGAACACACAAATTCTACCAATAAGAAATCAACTACCTCTCATATAAGAAAAACTGAATCGAAGAGTCTGGAACTCCTTATATCTTACTACAGTAATATAATTAAGTCGTTGTTATGTTATAAGATAATGAAGAAGTAGAATTCGAAGATAATTATTCAAGAGTATAAATCCCATGCTGGAAGAACTTCAATTCCGTATGTTTTCCATACACACAAAACAAAAGGACTAAACTGAAGAAATACACACTGTATAAAGTAATTGATAAATTATTGACTATGAGTATACATGCGAAACTCGATATTCATGGCCGTGAACGGTATAGAATAAGAAATTACAACCATACAGTTTTGTACATACAACATGTGATTTAAAACTCCTACCAGCCCTTTTAGCCTAAACAACAAAGAATGTACAGGTATATAAATATTATTCTGGAAGTAAAACACATAATCGTAACTTTACTCAGACCATTATATCCAATCTAACTATTGCAATTGCATATTAGAACACATCGGTAATAATCATAAGGAATGCCAAAATGAGATAAAATGATATAGTATTATAGACCTAGCATAAGTCGATCCAACACTTAGTGTTTGAAACAGGGCCCATCATCGAAACAATAACCCTGGTAATTAAATTTTAGGGCAGAATGAGACCCAAGCAGTAATCGATTAACAAATATTTCATTACTCTAACGAATAGGAGAATCCTGTAGAAAAATCATTGCAAAATTCATACTATAACAACCGAGACTAAACCCCAAGTTACTTTTGGGAATTCTTCCCCTTTTTCCAAACTTGATTGGAATCTAAGGAAATCGATTTTGAATGACCTCTTTTAAATTTGGCAACTGTGATTGTTCGAACTCCAGAAGGGTACAGAAGGGAACTCGAATACCTTTTGTGCCGAGTACGGAGACGAACATCCGAGAGCATTGTGTATATGAAAATCCTCGAAGAATCACGATACAAAGATTAGAAAATCATATTTAAGGAAAACTTGAAGAAGCAGAAACAAAATGATAGTTGTCTTTTTAACACATCATGTCAAAACATTACTTAACTTCCAACCGCGGCTTGCATGACCTTTCCTTGTTGTTTTCTGGCTGGACAGTCGCTCAGGGCCAAGGATGGATGGGGCAACAAATCACTTATGGGTAGACTCACATCAAACAGGGCCCATCATTAGTGTTGTGTATCAATTCAAGAGAAAAAATGATTTAAAGCAATACAAGAAAAAACTTTACACAATAGTCATAAATAATGAATAGCGAGAGAAATCGTACTAAGTCCCTTCATAAATCGACGATGTATATTAATTTGAGTGTTATAAACATTAATAATTTCTTTTATACCAGAAGCATATCTAACTGTCGATCTTAGACTACCTTTTAAAAAACGAACAAACATGTTGTGCATAGACGTCATAAACTTATTTCTTTCGACACGGGACAAGAGCTACTTGATATTTGAGTTATAGAACCACCAATAACATTATACAGGGGATATATTATTAATTCAACGATTTATATAGAAAACCATATCCACTGGTTTTGAGTCGTAGGGATAGCAAAGATGACAATAGAATTTGAGAAATGTCAAGGGGATTTGTGGGTATCGAAGAGTTATCTTAGTATGCCAGAATCGCAGAGGTTTTTAGTTCAACACTGAACAACCAGTTGATACCATGACAAAGATGAGGGGAATTATACAATGCCTTGTACATTTCGCAAAGGGATTCTTTTGTGAGATTCCACCCTCCCTCGAATAAACGAGATATCTTTTACTAAAACCCTATCAGGGATGGCGTATACAGTAAGACGACAAAGAATGCAGTGATTATAACTAAAAGAAAAGTAAACCAGAGACATCAAGAAATGCATAACCTTTCCATTATTCAAGCTATAGACTGTTGAGTAACCTTCACGTCGAACGACTCACTAACCAAAATTATTTTATAGTACAGAGGGTTCCTAAAATCCACTAACCAGAAGCTCTTACCTTATTATGCAGAGTCCCAATGGCAGAGGTCCATCCAATATGTTTGATTCTAGAATGAGTCCATGACTTAAGAATTCAGAAGTTATAGAGAAGATTTTATAACTCGACCTTGGTTACAAGGAGCACACAGAGCCGATATCGAAAGGAGGCTAATGAAAATGGTAGTTCTAGAGCCCATCTACTAGTATACAGATGTTTAATGGCAGTCCGTAAGTCAATATTGTAGCTAGGGAAAGGTGGTGAGATTTCAAAGGGACACTTTAAACTCATGATAATCCCAAGGGGATGTTTCCAATACATCTTAAATGCTCTAGAAGAAGGGTCATTACACCTTCTCTACCGTATCCAAGGTTAGTCCCGCCTAAATCCATGGAAAATGGAATTGGCAGAGAGTTCAGTCTTTTTGTTCTAAGTTTGGTTAGGGTTCATCGTGCGCATCGTTATTCCATTAAGGAAAGGAAAGCCTCTGCTCAAGAGTTAATTTGAATAGGATGGCAGCTGTCCCTAAAGGAGTTAGGCGAGAACTGGATTCGTAACTACCGTCTCCACGCCTGACATTCACACGTTCTAGAACTACGTTGATGGCAAGAAGCACATTAAGTTCACTGCCACCCATGCCCGTAAAAACGCATTGGCCACTCCAAAATTTATTAAGGATCATTCTTAGTACTCCTCTCACGGTAGGCCTTGCTGGCGCAGTACATTTGGCAATGTATTTATATAGATATAGGATTACTGCTTAAACTTTTTATGGTGCAATAGGATTGGTAATAGTATGTTTATACATATAGAATGCTACTTATAGATTTGGTGGTGTAATGTATTAGGCCATAGTTACATATATGTATATAAATTGTGGCGTGAATATGTTGTGGCACAATGGTATTTTGACCTTAGACATTTATATGTAAGCTGTTGCATAAACATTTTGGTATATGTATATGTATAGTTTGCTAAGTAAAAGAGTGTAGCCTATGCGATTAGGATAATAAGAAACACTCTTAGGATTACAAGGAGTCAAGGCTTCAAAGAGGAGTTAAAGTTTATAATTTCACTTATAAAATAACTTTGGTAAGTATTAATGTGGAAGAAGAAATGCTTAATCTCCTTGTAGCAAGATTTGAGTTAAATGTGCCTTTAATTTGAGAATCTATGACCACAACGAAAAAAAATAAATATTATTACGGTAATTAGAGGTACATTACATATGGTATCAGAGCAAAGGTTACAACACTTGGACCTTGAATAGGGCCACCTGATTTCTTAGAACATAATTTTGTTTATGGAAAACTAATAAAACCTTTATTGTTGCAAACATAAAACCCTTTCTTGTTTTGTGTTGATCATGGAAGCACAAGATGACACATAAATTAGACTTGATGGGAATCATGAACAAAGACTTCCTAAAAATCAGAGACATAATAGTGTCGGAAGCTCACCTATTGAAGTTCTGGAAACGATGAGGAATCTCATCATTGAGCTGCAGGTTTTCAAAGCCAACAATGAAAAACTGAAGAAGGCATAGCAGGAACAACATGAGATAAATGAAGTCTTGCTACGCAGTATAGTGACGAAGAAAATATCAAAGGATGATAATAATGAGGAATAGGTCAGCAAAAAGGGCCTCTAGGAATTTTGGGCCTAAAGCAGAAAATGGAGACAGTTCGTCTGAAGGTACACCTTCAGTTGAGGATAAAACAAAAATGGACAGAAAAAGAAAACAAGTAGACCACCTTGAAGGAGAATTTAAGAAAATTAAACCAGCTACCTTTGATGGAGAATCCAGAACAGAGGAGGAAGCTGAGGCATGGTTATTAGACATCAAAAAATATTCCAGATATACATCTATTCCAGCAACATGAAGGTCAGAATGGCCATTTACAATCTGAAAGGAAAAGCCATCATTTGGTGGCAAGATATGAAATTGGCCAAAGGCTTAAAATTGAAATAGATGGAATGGTATAACTTTAAGAAATATTTCAAGAAACAATACCTATCTGAAAGCTACAATGAAAGGAAAAAAAATAATTTTATGAGTTACGACTTGGTTAGATGACAATGGAGGATCTTATAAACAAATTTCTAGAATTACTAAGGTTCATACCTTATATCTAGGAGGACAAGGTAAAAATCCAACAGTTCCTAAGTTGTTTACCACAGTCCTACCAGGATAGAATTGAGTTTGATAACGCCAAGTCCTTGAGTGAAGTTTTCAAAAAAGCACGAATGTGCTACGACAAGTACAAACAACGAGAAGAGTTTCCCAAGGCTTGGAAGGATAATAAACAAGACTGAATGAACCAACAAAAGAAGGGATAAAAACCAACTCCTTATCACAATGCAGCAAAAAGATTTCCTAGAAAAGATTTTCACTCAAACTATCCAAGCACACAAGGAGGTGGTAAATCGATTGTAATGTACCTCAAAATTTACATATAATTTTTTATTTCTTTATTTAATTATTCTCATTATTGGGTACTTTGAGTTGATACTGTGTCTTTAAAGTTTCAGTCAATCGTCAACCATGATGTACAACAGTCCTTTTCCTTTATGACTCTAACCGATTTTATCATATTGTCACCTCTTCCTATTCCGGTGCTGAGTTATATAAGTGATCATAGGTACATAGCTAGGGATACCTTGTTTTTATTTGCAACTTGGTAATACCCATCGTTTTCATTTCCAAAACCCACTTTAAGGTAAAGGGTATAACTACTTAGAACCAACTAATCCATAAAATCAATGGTCATAGGTGTGAAGTTTTATGATAAACGACCTTGTATACATCTTATTACAAGGTCTAAGAGAAAAAGTTAACACCATTCGACATACTTATAAAACAAACCCTTTTGGGGTAAAAATCGAACACTAAACTATACAAAGGTAAAAGCACAAGTGGCTAAACCTTGGGTAGGATATGGTTAAAGCAAAGGTAGTTTGGATTCAAGGATAACTGGTGTAACCAGGTGATAAAAGAATTAACCCTACGTAGGCCATCCGGGTTCCTCGCCATAAATTCTCTGAGAAAACACAACTGGTTGGAACCCTCTCATCTTAAAGGCCTATCTGCAACATTTATGGCGCACTGAGTTAAGTCTAATCGTTACAGAGTTTGACCGACGTGCCCAATGAAATGTCGACACTTACCATTTGTTCACATGGCCAGGTACGATTCCCACTCATCCTCCATTACTCCATACGAAGGATATCCTATCGTTCTCACTTCATTCTGGTCTTGGCTTGGTGAATGGAAAGGAAAGCTCCCGATTAAACTCTATTTTAGTTTTCTGTCTTAGCAACATGGTTATGCCTCTGTGAAATCGGACCTTGCTCCAAGTGGAAGAGTTCTTGGCAGTAGACTCCTCAATGGACCACCTTGTAAGCCGGTAAGTCAACTTGGCTATCATTTGCATTCGGGTTCATTTTTTTTGCCTCATCGAGTAGTTTTCGGTAACTACAGTATACAAGAAGAGCCTTGGTAGCATTTCTTGTGTTATATCGGTGTTAAAAAATAGCAAAAGGGAAAATAGGGTGCTCTAGTAGGGTTTAGGGTTCTTGTAGTTTATTCCCTCTCTGTACTGGCTTTCCTGTGGATCCAAGCCATCTTTCTCCGTGGAAGTTCTTATCCCGATGTCTATTGATATGCGCATCTGAGATATTCTATTTATTTTTTTCTTAACTGAAATTTTCGTATTGGGTGTCTTTTCCTTCGTCGGTTAATACCTAGTTGACAGTGTATGTAACTGGCTTCTCTTGTGTGTAATAGACCTCTCGGTACAATGTGGAACTAAACAAAGGTCCTGTGTTTAAACCTTACATTCAATGGTATTATTATGTCGATTATAGGGGTTGTCCTATAGTCTAGAGGTGGTTTAATCTTTTCTGTTTATAATTAAATTGTTACAATGGATTTATGTTTACTATCGCTTTACGCTCATTATACGCATGTTATCCCTGTTCATGAATTCTTTGGGTTAAAGGATGGTATTTGTCACTAATTATGGGCCCCTTTTTTGTGTGAGGGTACCCATCAGGGAGGCACGAGCTCCTCTTCCCTCCTCGGTCTAGGAGCACACGGGTTTGAGCGCAAATGGAGAAGGTTAAAGAATCCACTATTACAGTTAAGTTTTTTTTTTCTTATTTCATTCTATTCTTTTTAAAAGGTTGTGTTATTGTTTGTCGGATACACTTTCTTTTTGTTTCGCCTTGTTTCATGCAGAGTGTGCTCACGCCGTGGAAGGGAAACGCCCTCTTCACTCTTCCAAGAGGTACTCGGGTTCCAACTATGAATAACCCTCTATCTAAGTTATTACTGGAACCGAGTATTGAGGCTGCGACTCACTCTTAATATTGTGAAGATATTTCGTTTTTCAGTTCTGTGATAGTTGTTTTAAGGGTACACCCGAATTTTTTATTAAAGACTAGTACATTGAAAGTGCGCCAAGCTTGCGCTTGATTGGATTCAAGATATCCATACCGCCATTTCTTTAAATGATTAAGAACAATGTATTGGGTTTTTTATTCGTTGTGGATATTATGGAAGTAGTAGGATTCAGAATTGATGTCTCTGTGTTTAACATTCTCTTCTAAATTTTTCCAAAGGTTCGGTTTGCCAAACAGAGTTGAGTTTCGTTTCTTGATTTGTTTTAGTTAGTTTCCCAGAATTAATTACACGGTCGTCTCAAAATGATTTAACCATGTATAGTAATGAACCTACAGTTAGCAAAGAAGTACTGTGGTTAAGGGAGGTTCGCTCCCAGTGGTACTGTGCGCTTGTATTCAAAATCCTCCGAGTTTTGTTGAAGTTTGGGCACTTATTTTTGTTATACAAACAACATGGCAATGGTAGGAATTGAGCCTGAGCCTCACTTTCCCCACTCGTGACTATTTTTCTTTACTCATTCATATCATAACCCTAACTTGTCGTGGATTACACATTGCACCGTATATACGCTATGTAATTTATATTTTCACTTCTATTCCTATTCCATCCATTAATATAGCATTTGGTCGATCTCACACCAAAATTAAGTTGGTTTGTTCCGACACCGATACTACTAAACCATACCATAGTATCTATGTTCCAACACTTCGGTATTGGGGTCTGTGGATTTTGCTGGATTATTTTCCTGTGAGTATGTTTATACACACACACACACACACACACACATATATATATATATATATATTACCCGACTCTATTTATAGTTGGTTTTGCCTCAGCGTTAATGTATCATTTATAAAGATTATCCATCATATAATATGTCTCTGTTCATATTATACCTATACAGTTCTACATGTATGTCAAATATAATCTCAGTATTGCAGGATATTTTTGCCTATAGTTTGAACTTGTATACTTATTAGTGAAGGTTCACTATATACTAGTTACCTACAGAAATATAATTTCGCCATAGGGAATGGTACGCTCGGCTACAGATTACACCAAATAAGCAAATCAATTTTCCTTTCGTTCAACAGATTTAAAATTAGGAAGGTAGCTGTAGACTGTAGTTATCGACCAACCTTTGTCTATATTTTGGATGCATGCTAACTTGAAGGATTTCACTATATCCATAACCAATTCACTCCACAGAGACAGAGATATTGAAATTCGATACAGGAAATAACACACAACAATTATATGATTATTTAAAACAGACAACTAGGAACTACTTCACTACATATTTAACATGTTCAGTACCATAGATATAAAAGCATTCGTACAGGTAGGGGTTAGAGTAGCATATCTAAACTAAACTTGCAGAAAAATAAAGGGAACAACCACGTTCCTCCCAACCATAGAACCGAGCAGCCAAGATCGCTTGCATGGTTCACCCCCTAGCCTGTCCATGAGTCCATGAGGGCAAACTTGGAAACCCCTCTTCCACAATATCCTTTGAACCAGTAGTTTCCCCTTTCCTTACACTCATTTAGTGTTCATAACAACAAGGAAAAATCAATAGTTTTCCTCTCCAACATACTTGGTAGCGTCCTGCCTCCTCACATATGCTTATTTATCCATTTTTCCTAGGTCTTTTCCCTCCTTTGGGAATTTTCACAGCTTTCTAAATCCCTGATTTTTAGGGGTTGCCGGTGGCCAATTCACTGATTTTCCACTTGTAAAAATCAGCCTAGAGGTAGTTCCATCATGTTCCCCTCTCATGGAGTCATGGTCAGGTAAAATTTAACATGGCTGTCCCCTTTGTCTCCTGCAATCAATATAAAATATTCTTTTTTTCATACAAGTGTCATAGTCCAATATCTAGTTGGGACAAATCAGATCTCTGCCCAACAGTCAAAATCATTTATTACAATTATAAAATCCAAAATTCAAAATTTGCCATAAATGCAAAATTTTTCCAATTTCGAATTTACTAAAAATGGAAATAAATTTCCAGCAATTTAAATTCTAAAAATATTTTTATTTTATTTATTTTTTGGGGGGGGATGTCACATCCTTTCCCCCTTAAATAAAACACTGTCCTCAGTGTTCGTTCCTTTCCTGTAACATGATTGGATCAGATTTCCGCAAATCTCCTTCCAACTCCCAAGTGGCCTCCTCAGGGCTAAAGTGCTTCCATTGCACCTTTACCTAAGCGACGCCTCTGTTCCGAAGCGCTATTTCTCTCCGGTCCAGAATGCGCAGGGGTTCCACCTGGAACTCACCTTCGAGTTCCACCTGCACCAAGTTCCAATCAATCATGTGAGTAGGGTCATGAATATACTTTTTCAGCAATGAAACATGAAATACATTATGAATTCTTAGATTAGCTGGAAGTGCAAGTTCGTATGCTACGGGTCCAATTCGAGCTAGTATCTCAAAGGGCCCACAAAACCTGGGTGCCAACTTGGCACTATTCCCTAACTTCAACGAGCTTTTTCGGGCCTTGACTTTCAAATAAACATGGTCTCCTGCTTGAAATTCCAAGTGCCTTCTTTTCTTGTCTGCATAACGCTTCTGTCTATCCTATGCTTATTTCAAGTTCTGTTGTACCTTTCTAACCATGTTCTCCATTTCTTGGAGCATTTCAGGTCCGACCATGAGTTTTTCAGTCGGGTTATCCTAGCTAATTGGCGTCGTACATTTTCTGCTGTATAGTATTTCGAAAGGGCTTAACTAGCCGAAGTTTGGTACCCATTGTTATATGCAAATTCTACCAAGTGCAGATAGTATTCCCACTTGTTTGGTTTTGTTCTTACATACATGCGGAGCATATCCTCCACGATCTAGTTTGTCCTTTCAGTCTGTCCATCTGTTTGTGGATGATAACTTGTACTAAAATTCAAGTTGGTATTGAGCCCTGCAAACAATTCCTTCCAAAAGGCGGATGTGAATTTTACGTCTCTATCTGAAATCACCATTTTAGGAATACCATGCAGTCTAAAAATTTCTTTCATGATTATTTCAACAATGTTTATAGCTTTAAAAGTAGACTTTACAGGAATAAAGTGTGCAGACTTACTGAGTTTATCGATTACAACCATAATAGAGTCATTTTGTTTCTGAGTTTTAGGAAAACCTATTAAAAAGTCATGTGATATAGTCTCCCATTTCCATTCTGGTACTGGCAATGGCTGTAATAGGCCGGCTGGATGTTGGTGCTCAGCCTTAACCTGCTGACAATATTGGCACCTTGCCAAATATTCTGATGTTTTGCCCTTCATACTAGGCCAATAAAATAGTTTTCTAAGTGTTGTTATCGTTTTCTGGTAACCTGGGTGGCCATAATATGGTTTCTTATGCACTTCGTCCAAGATTGTTAATTTTAACCCTGCTGAATATGGTATGTAAAGTCTATTTTTAAATCGTAGCAGTCCCTTCTCGTCGATACATAGATCTGGTTTATCTGAGTTTGCGGTGTTGTTCGGTAATTCTACCATTATTTTAGTATATTTTATGTCATCAATACCTGCCGCCTTTATTCTTTCTTCTAGATCACTTTCTGCGCTGCTAGTATTCATCTCAAATAACCCATGGATTCTTCTACTTAAAGCGTCTGCTACTTTATTTTCCTTGCCCTTGATATGTCTGACCTCGAAGTCGAATTCTCTCAAGAAATCTAACCACCTTATTTGCCTTGCGTTAAGATCTGGCTGGTTAAACAAATATTTCACCCCGCTATTGTCCGTTAATAATAGGAATCTTCTGCCCATTATGTAGTGTCGCCACATCTTTAGAGCGTGTATTACTGTTGCCAACTCTAAGTCATGAGTGACGTAATTACGCTCGTGTTCTTTTAATTTTCAAGACTCATAACAGATAACGTGTCCTTCCTGAGTTAGGACACCACCTAGTCCTTCTTTACTTGCATCAACACATACGGTGAAGTCTTTATCTGGGTCTGCTACTTTCAATATGGGTGTTGTTGTCAATAATTCCTTGAGTCTGTTGAAGCTGTCTTGACACTTCTCTGACCAGTTAAACCTGGTTCCTTTCTTTTGTAATGATGTGATAGGGTAGGCTATCTTGGAAAACCCTTCTATAAACCAACGGTAATATCCGGTGATTCCCATGAACGAACATATATCCACTACATCCTTAGGTACTGACCATTCCATAATGGATTTTGTCTTTTCTGGGTCTACAGCAATGCCCTCTACTGAAATTACATGTCCCAAATATTGTATTTTTTCCTGATAGAAGTCACACTTGTCGAAATTGGCGTACAGTTTGTGCCCCCTTAACGTTTGAAACACAGTTCTTAAGTGTTCCTCATGTTCCTCCTCCTTCTTTGAATAGACTAAGATATCGTCGATGAATACTACCACGAACTTGTCCAAGTACTCACTAAAAATACTATTCATTAGGCACATAAACGTGGTTGGGGCATTAGTAAGTCCAAAATGTATGACTACAAACTCGTAATGTCCATATCTTGTCCGAAATGATGTTTTGTTTATGTCCTCATCTTTTATCCAAACTTGATGATAACCGGATTGTAAATCCAATTTTGAAAAGATCTTCACCCCCCCCACTTGATCAAACAGATCATTTATCCTTGGTAAGGGGTATTTATTCTTAATAGTCATTTTGTTCAGTTGTCTATAATCAATACATAATCTTAGAGTACCGTCCTTCTTTTTCACAAAGAGGACTAGTGCTCCCCAAGGTGAGACACTCGATCTGATATACTCTTTGTCCAACAAATCCTGTAATTGTATTTTTAATTCTGTTAGTTCTGGTAGACTCATCCGGTAAGGTGCCTTTGAGATAGGAGCAGAACCAGGTAACAGGTCTATGGAGAAGTCTATTTCCCTTCTAGGGGTAATTCTGGTATCTCATCCACAAACATGTCTCTGAAATCACGTAGGACAACAAATTCTTCCAACTTTGGCTTATCCCCCTTTACTGCTAGATTCGTTACTTGGATGGCATACACTTGACATCCCTTTCTCATACGTTTCTTTAGTTGCATTGCTGAAATTTCTCTGACTGATAGTGTCAGAATCATCCTTATAGCTAAGAATCTTTGTATAGCAATTTAATATTGCTTTGTGTCGTTCCAACCAGTCCATCCCAATAATCATATTGTACGATCCTAGTGGTAGGATGTTCAGATCAGTCTTTATACTATGACCATCTAAGATGAACTCAAAAACCGGAACAAACTCCGCTACCTTTCTTTTAGTACTAGTCACTAATTGTATAAGCCATGATTTCACGTCCTTCAGTTTCTTAAGTTTGTTTGACTCGGCCACACTAGGTGTAATATAACTTAACGTAGCTCCAGGGTCAATTAAAAAATAAATTCGAGTGTCATTGATTTTACCTTCAATTTCTACCACCGAGGACTGGTGGTCAGCTTCTCAACCATCTATGGTTGGATTTATCCGATGTAGGCTCCTGCCCACATCTCCCACTGTCGAGGCTTCCTGCAGATTATGAACAACAGTTCTATTTGTTGAACTCAAACATGGACAGTTCCTCCTTAGATGAGGCTCTCCGCATTCCCAACACTTTAATGGCTCACGGGGGTTGTCTCCAAACTTCTTCATTCCCAGGTTTACTGGTTTACCACTGCCTTGCGTATTTGGATGGTTGGAGTGAAAGTCCTTTCTTGGAAAACTTTTTTCTATATTCCAATGAGGAGCTGGCTGGTACCCCTTCTTCCACTAGTTCATTCTCTCTTGTTTCTTATCCTTCCATGCTTTGGGAAACTCTACCCACTGTTTGTATTGATCATAGCACATTCAATCTTTCTTGAATACTTCACTCAAGGATTTGGGGTTGTCAAATTCAATTCTGTCCTTGTAGGACTATGGTAGGCAGCTTAGAAAATGCTGAATTTTTACCTTATCCTCTCGGATGTATGGTACGAACCTTAACAATTCTAAAAACTTATTTATAAGGTCCTCCATTGTCATCTGTCCAAGTCGTAAATCGTAGAACGATTTTGTCTTTCTTTCATAGTAACTTTCTGAAAGGTATTGTTTCTTGAAATACTTCTTGAAGTCAGACCATTCCAACTGTTTTTCCTTTAGGCCCTTGGACAATTTCAGGTCCTGCCACAAAATTCTAGCCTTCCCTTTCAGATTGTAGATGGCCATTTTGACCTTCATGTTGCTGGAATAGTTGTAGATTTGGAAGTATTTTTTGATGTCCAACAACCATGCTTCAACTTCCTCTCCTGTCTTGCATTTTCCATCAAAGGTAGCTGGTTTAATATTTTTAAATTCTCCTTCGAGGTGGTCTACTTGTTTTCTTTTTCTGTCAGATTTAGTTTTTCCTTCAACTGAAGGTGTTTCTTCCGATGAACTATCTCCTTTTTCTGTTTCCGGCCCGGAGTTCTTGGAAGCCATTTTTCCGACTTCTTCCTCGTGGTCATCGTATTTTGGGCTTTTATTGGTCACTATATTGCATAGCAGGACTTCATTTATCTCTTGTTGTTCCTATTGTGCTTTTTTCAATTTTTCATTGTCCACTTTGAAAATCTGTAATTCAACAATAAGGTTCCTCATTGTTTCTAACACTTCCGTGGGTGAACTTCCGTCACTGTTTTGTCTTTGATCTCTAGGGGGTACCTACTGCGGGTTTTCTCCCATCCTGATCTTTGCATCATCCTAAGATTCCATAATTAAAAAAACAGAAATAACTTTCTGTTTGTAACCATCAGATTTTTTGTTAGTTTTACATAATTCAAAATATATCTATATTAAACAACTATTGTGGCCCTTTTCAGGTCCAGTGTTGTCACCTTTTTGCTTTGATACCATATGTAATGTACCTCAAAATTTACATATAATTTTTTTTTTCTTTATTTAATTATTCTTCTTATTGGGTACTTTGAGTTGATACTGTGTCTTTAAAGTTTCAGTCAATCGTCAACCATGATGTACAACAGTCCTTTGCCTTTATGACTCTAACCGATTTTATCATATTGTCACCTCTTCCTATTCTGGTGTTGACTTATATAAGCGATCATAGGTACATAGCTAGGGATACCTTGTTTTTATTTGCAACTTGGTAATACCCACCGTTTTCATTTCCAAAACCCACTTTAAGGTAAAGGGTATAACTACTTAGAACCAACTAATCCATAAAAGCAATGGTCATAGGTGTGAAGTCTTATGATAAGCGACCTTGTATACATCTTATTACAAGTTCTAAGAGAAAAAGTTAACACCATTCGACATACTTATAAAACAAACCCCTTTGGGGTAAAAATCTAACACTAAACTATACAAAGGTAAAAGCGCCAGTGGCTAAACCTTGGGTAGGATATGGTTTCAGCAAAGGTAGTTGGGATTCAACGATAACTAGTGTAACTAGGTGATAAAAGAATTAACCCTACGTAGGCCATTCGGGTTCCTCGCCATAAATTCTCTGAGCAAACACAACCGGTTGGAACCCTCTCATCTTAAAGGCATGTCTGCAACATTTATGGCACATTCAGTTAAGTCTAATCGTTACAGAGTTCGACTGGCGTGCCCAATGAAATGTCAGCACTTACCATTTGTTCACATGGCCAGGTATGATTCCCACTCATCCTCCATTACTCCATACGAAGGGTATCCTATCGTTCTCACTTCATTCTGGTCTTAGCTTGGTGAATGGAAAGGAAAGCTCCCGTTTAAACTCTGTTTTAGTTTTCTGTCTTAGAAACGTTGTTATGCCTCTGTGAAATTGGACCTTGCTCCAAGTGGAAGAGTTCTTGGCAGTAGACTCCTCGATGGACCACACTGTAAGCTGGTACGTCGACTTGGCTATCATTTTCAATCGGGTTCTTTTTTTTTGCCTCATCGAGTAGTTTTTGGTAACTCCAGTATAGAAGCAGAGCCTTGGTAGCATTTCTTGTTTTATATCGGTGTGAAAAAAATAGCAAAAGGGAAAACAGGGTGCTCTAGTAGGGTTTAGGGTTCTCGTAGTTTATTCCCTCTCTGTATTGGATTTCCTGTCGAGCCGAGCCATATTTCTCCGTAGAAGGTCTTATCTCGATGTCTGTTGATATGTGCATCCGAGATATTCTATTTATTTGTTTCTTAACTGAAATTTTCGTATTGGGTGTGTTTTCCTTAATCGGTTAATACCTAGTTATCAGTGTATGTAACTGGCTTTTCCTATGTGTAATAGACCTCTCGGTATAATGTGGAACTAAACAAAGGTCCTGTGTTTAAACCTTACATTCACTGGTATTATTATGCGGATTATAGGGGTCGTCCTATAGTCCAGAGGCGGTTTAATCTTTTCTGTTTATAATTAAACTGTTATAATGGATTTATGTTTACTATCGCTTTACGCTCATTATACGCATGTTATCCCTGTTCATGAATTCTTTGGGTTAAAGGCTAGTATTTTTCACTAATGATGGGCCCCTTTGTTGTGCGAGGGTACCCATCAGGGAGGCATGCGCTCCTCTTCCTCCTCGGTCTAGGAGCACATGGGTTTGAGCGCAAATGGCGAAGGTTACAGAATCCGCTATTACAGTTAAGTTTTTTTTTTTCTTATTTCGTTCTGTTCTTTTTAAAAGGTTGTGTTATTGTTTGTCGGATACACTTTATTTTTGTTTCGCCTTGTTTCATGCAGAGTGTGCTCACGCCGTGGAAGGGAAACACCCTCTTCACTCTTCCAAGAGGTACTCGGGTTCCAACTATGAATAACCCTCTGTCTAAGTTATTACTAGCACCGAGGATCAAGGCTACGACTCATTCTTAATATTGTGAAGATCTTTCATTTTTCAGTTCTGTGTTAGTTGTTTTAAGGGTACACCCAAATTTTGTATTAAAGACTGGTACATTGAAAGTACGCCAAGCTTGCGCGTGATTGGATTCGTGATATCCATACCGCCATTTCTTTAAATGATTAAGAACAATGTATTGGGTTTTTTCTTTGCTGTGGATATTATGGAAGTAACAGGATTCAGAACTGATGTTTCTGTGTTTAACATTCTCTTCTAAATTTTTCCGAAGGTTCGGTTTGCCAAACAGAGTTGATTTTTGTTTCTTGATTTTTTTTAGTTAGTTTTCCAGAATTAATTACACGGTCGTCTCAAAATGATTTAACCATGTATAGTAATGAACCTACAGTTAGCACATAAGTACTATGGTTAAGGGAGGTTCGCTCCCACTGGTACTGTGCGCTTGTATTCAAAATCCTCCAAGTTTTGTTGAAGTTTGGGCACTTATTTCTGTTATACAAACAACATGGCAATGGTAGGAATTGAGCCCGAGCCTCGCTTTCCCCACTCGTGACTGTTTTTCTTTACTCGTTCATATCATAACCCTAACTTGTCATGGATTACACATTGCACCGTATATACACTATGTAATTTATATTTTGACTTATGTCCCTATTCCATCCATTAATCTAGCAGTTGGTCGATCTCACACCAGAATTAAGTCGGTTTGTTCCGGCGCCGATACTACTAAACCATACCATAGTATCTATGTTCCAACGCTTCGGTATTGGGGTCTATGGATTTTGCTGGATTATTTTCCTGCGAGTATGTTTATACACACACACATATATATATATTACCCGACTCTATTTATAGTTGGTGTTGCCTCAACATTAATGTATCATTTATAAAGATTATCCATCATATAATATGTCTCTGTTCATATTATACCTATACAGGTCTACATGTATGTCAAATATAATCTCAGTATTGCAGGATATTTTTGCCTATAGTTTGAACTTATATACTTATTAGTGAAGGTTCACTGTATACTAGTTACCTACAGAAATATAATTTCGCCATAGGGAATGGTACGCTTGACTACAAATTACACCAAACAAGCAAATCAATTTTTCTTTTGTTCAACAGATTTAAAATTAGGAAGGTAGTTGTAGACTATAGTTATCGACCAACCTTTGTCTATATTTTGGATGCATTCTAACTTGAAGGATTTCAGTATATCCATAACCAATTCACTCCACAGAGACAGAGATATTGAAATTCGGTACAGGAAATAACACACAGCAATTATAGGATTATTTAAAACAGACAACTAGGAACTACTTCACTACAAATTTAACATGTTCAGTACCATAGATATAAAAGCATTTGTACAGGTAGGGGTTAGAGTAGCATATCTAAACTAAACTCACGGAAAAACAAAGGGAACAACCACGTTCCTCCCAACCATAGAACCGAGCAGCCAAGATCACTTGCACGGTTCACCCCCTAGCCTGACCATGAGTTCATGAGGGCAAACATGGAAACCCCTCTTCTGCAATATCCTTTGAACCAGTAGTTTCCCCTTGCCTTACTCTCATTCAGTGTTCATAACAACAAGTAAAAATCAATAGTTTTCCTCTCCAACATACTTGGCAGCATCCTGCCTCCTCACATATGCTTATTTATCCATTTTCCTAGGTCTTTTCCCTCCTTTGGGAATTTTCGTAGATTTTTAAATCCCTGATTTTCAGGGGCTGCCAGTGGCCAATTCACATATTTTCCACTTGTAAAAATCAGCCTAGAGGTAGTTCCAACATGTTCCCCTCTCATGGAGTCATGGTCAGGTAAAATTTAACATGGTTGTCCCCTTTGTCTCTTGTAATCAATATAAAATATTATGTTTTTCATACAAGTTTCATACTCCAATATCTAGTTGGGACAAATCAGCTCTCTGCCCAACAGTCAAAATCATTTATTACAATTATAAAATCCAAAATTCGGAATTTTCCATAAATGGCAAATTTTTTCCAATTTCGAATTTACAAAAAATGGAAATAAATTTCCAGCAATTTAAATTCTAAAAATATTTTTATTTTCTTTATTTTTATTTTTTTGGGATGTCACATCACTATACCTAGGAACAAAGAAGTTTGGGGACAAACCCCGAGAACCGTTAAAGTGTTGGGAATGTGGAGAACCTCATCTTAGGAGGAACTGTCCACGTTTAAACACAACAAACAGAACTGTTGTTCATAATTTGCAGGAAGCTTCGATGGTGGGTGATGTAGGCAGAAGCCTGCATTGAATTAATGTAGGCATTGATGGTTGGCAAGTTTATCACCAGTCCTCTGTGGTGGAAATCGAAGGTAAAATCAATGACACCCGAATTTCTATTTTAATTGATCCTGGAGCTACATTAATTTATATCACTCCTGGAGTGGTAGAGTCAAATAAACTTAAGAGGATGAAACACACAAAATCATGGATGGTACAGTTAGCAACAAGAACTAAAAGGAAAGTGGTTGAATTTATTTCTGATTTTGAATTTAGTTTAGATGGTCAAAACATAAAAGCAAATCTAAATATTCGGCCACTAGGATATTATGATATGATTATCGGAATGGATTGGTTGGAAAAACACAAAGCAATTCTAGATTGTTATAGAAAGACACTTAATTATAAAGATGATTATGATGCTAATAGAACATCCCAAGTTATACCAAAACCTGTATCAGTTAGACAAATCACAACAATGCAGTTCAATAAATGCATGAGAAAGGGTTGTCAATTTTATGCCATTCAAGTAACGAATCTATTAGAAAAATAAGATTATCCCAACCTGGAAGAATTTGTTGTCCTACGTGAATTCAGAGACGTATTTGTTGATAAGATACTAGAATTACCTCCTAGAAGGGAAATAGACTTCTCCATAGACCTACTACCTGGTTCGTCCCCCATCTCGAAATCACCTTACCGAATGAGTCTACTAGAATTGATAGAATTAAAAATACAACTGTAGGAATTATTGGACAAAGAGTATATCAGACTGAGTGTTTCACCATGGGGAGCACCAGTCCTCTTTGTGAAAAAGAAAGACAGTACTCTAAGACTATGTATCGATTACAGACAATTGAACAAAATGACTATTAAGAACAAATACCCCTTACCTAGGATAAATGACCTTTTCGATCAAGTAGATGGGGCCAAGGTCTTTTCAAAGTTGGATTTACGATCCGATTATCATCAAGTTAGGATAAAATATGAGGACATAAACAAAACATCCTTTCGGACAAGGTATGGACACTACGAATTCATAGTCATACCTTTCAGACTCACTAACGCACCAACCATGTTTATGTGCCTGATGACCAATGTTTTCAGTCAGTATTTAGGCAAGTTCATACTAGTATTTATAGACGATATTCTAGTCTATTCTAAAACAAAGGAAGAACATGAAGAACACTTAAGAATATTTCTGCAAACTTTGAGGAAACACAAATTGTACGCCAAATTTGATAAGTTTGATTTTTATCAAAAGAAAATACAGTACCTAGGACATGTAATTTTAGCTGAAGGCATTGCAGTCGACCCTGGGAAAATAAAATCCATCATGGAATGGTCGGTACCTAAGGATGTAGCGGATATCCGGTCATTCATGGGAATCACCGGATATTATCGCAGATTTATAGAGGGATTTTCCAAAATAGCCTACCCTATTACATCATTACAAAAGAAAGGAACCAAGTTTAATTGGTCATAGAAGTGTCGATATAGTTTTAACAAGATAAAGGAATTGTTGACAACTGCACCCATATTGAAGGTAGCAGACCCAGATAAAGACTTTACCGTCTGTGTTGATGTGAGTAAACAAGGATTAGGTGGTGTCCTAACTCAAGAAGGACATGTGATTTGTTATGAGTCCCGGAAATTAAAAGAATGTGAGTGAAACTACGTCACTCATGACTTAGAATTGGCAACAGTAATACATGCCTTAAAAATGTGGTGACACTACATAATGGGCAAAAAATTTATATTACTGATAGATAATAGCAGAGTGAAATATTTGTTTAGTTAGTTAGATCTTAATGCAAGGAAAGAAAGATGGATAGCCTTCTTGAGTGAATTCGACTTCGAGGTAAGACATATCAAGGGTAAGGAAAATAAGGTAGCAGATGCCCTAAGAAGAAGAGTCCATTGGTTATTCGAATTAAATTTCAGTAGAGCATAAAGTGACCTGGAATAGAGAATAAGGACAACAGGTATTAACGACAAAAATTACACTAAAATAATGTCAGAATTACAAAACAATACCACAAACTCAGATAAACCAGATCTGAGTATCGACAAAAAAGGACTATTACGATTTAAAAACAGACTCTACATACCAGATTCAATAGAGTTAAAGATAACAGTCTTGGATCAAGTGCATAAGAAACCGTATTCTAGTCATCCAGGATACCAGAAAATGATAACAACACTTAGAAAACTATTTTACTGGCCTAATATGAAGGGCGAAACAACAAAATATTTGGCTAGGTGCCAATATTATCAGCAAGTTAAGGCCAAACACTAGCATCCAACCAACCTACTACATCCATTACCAGTACCAGAATGCAAACGGGAGACCATATCGCTAGACTTTATTACAAGTTTGCCAAAAGCTCATAAACATAATGACTCTATTATGGTTGTAATCGATAAACTCAGTAAGTCTTCACACTTTATTCCTGTAAAGTCTACTTTTAAAGCTATAAATATCGTTGAAATATTTATGAAAGAAATTTTTAGACTACATGGTATTCCTAAAATGGTGATTTCAGATAGAGACATAAAATTTACATCTGCTTTCTGGAAATAATTATTTGCAGGGATAAATACTAATTTGAATTTCAGTATGAGTTATCATCCACAAACAGAAGGACAAACTGAAAGAAAAAACCAAATCTTAGAGGATATGCTCCGCATGTATGTAAGAACAAAACCAAGCAAGTGGGAGGACTACCTACACCTGGTAGAATTTGCATATAACAATGGGTATCAAACTTCGGCTAAGCTAAGCCCCTTTGAGATACTGTATGACAGAAAGTGTACGACTCCAATTAGCTGGGACAACCCGGTTGACAGACTTATGGTTGGACCAGATATGCTCCAAGAAATGGAAGGTATGGTAAGAAAAGTACAATAGAACTTGAAAGAGGCACAGGACAGACAAAAAAGTTATGCGGACCAAAAAAGAAGACACTTGGAATTTCAAGTGGGAGATCATGTGTACTTAAAAGTTAAAGCCCAAAAGAGTTCACTCAAAATCGAGAACTGTGCCAAGATGGCACCCAGGTTTTGTGGGCCCTTCGAGATACTAGCTCGAATTGGATCCGTAGCATACCAACTTGCACTTCTAGATAATTTAAAAATTCATAACATATTTCATGTGTCATTGTTAAAAAATTATGTTCATGATCCTACTCATATGATCGATTGGAACTTAGTGCAGGTGGAACCAAAAGGAGAGTTCCAGGAAGAACCCCTGTGCATTCTGGACCGGAGAGAAATAGCACTTCAGAATAGAGTCGTCGCTCAGGTAAAGGTGCAATGGAAGCACTTTAGCCCTGAGGAGGCCACTTGGGAGTTGGAGGGAGATTTGCGGAAATCTCATCCAATCATGTTCCAAGAAAGGAACGAACACCGAGGACAGTGTTTTATTGAAGGGGGAAAGTATGTGACATCCCTAAAAATAAAGTATTTTTGAAATTCAAAAATTGTTAGAGAATTATTTCCGTTTTTGGTAAATTCGAATTTGGAAATGTTTTTCCATTTATGGAAATTTCAAATTTTGAATTTGATAAATTGTAATTAATAATTATGATTGTTGGGTAGAGACATGATTTGACCCAACTAACTATTTGACTATGACACTTGTATGAAAACAAAATATTGTGTTATTTATTGCAGGAGGACAAATGGAACAACCATGTTAAATTGAGCTGACCATGGCTCCATGAGTGGGGAACATGTTGGAACTACCTCTGAGTTGATTGTTACAAGTGGTAAATCAGGGTTTGGCCATTAGCATCCCTTGAAAATCAGGTATTTAGAAAGCTGCGAATATTCCCAAGGGAGGGAAAAAAGACCTAGGCAAAAATGATTTGTTTTTTATATATAGCATATGTGAGGAGGCAGGACATTGCCTGGTATGCTGGGAAAGAAGAATTATTGTATACTTGCTGTTATGAACACTGAATATTGAGTGTGAGGTAAGGAGAGGAATATAGATAGAGGAAACATTGTTGGAAGGGAGATTTCAAGTTCGCCCTCATGAACTCATGGTCAGGCTAGGGGGTGAATCAGACAAGTAATTTGGTTGTCCTGTTCTACGGTTGGGAGGAACGTGGTTGTTCCCTTTGTCTTCCTGCGAACTGGTTCAGATATGTTAATCTTCTCCTTTTTGTTCTAAATGATTTTGTGTATATGATATAATGTGTCTATTTGTACTAAGTTGAAATAACTTCCATAGAGGATATTTGTTCGTTGTATGAAGTTTTATAATCAAGGACTAAATTCTAGGGATGGATCCTTCTGAATTACAATTCTGAGCAGAGTTATTTATGTGCAAGTGAAATTGAAAGAATAGATTTATCTATAGGCAAATGTTATTTTTGAAATCGAAATATTAGACAGATCTATCTTTGAGCATTTGGGTTGAGCAAGTCTGTACATATATACATGTAGACTCATATATATATATATACATATATCTATATATAATTATAGTGCATATAGACATAGCTGGGGTTAGTACTGTGTATATATTTATTAAAAGAAGATTTATTGACAGCAATAGAAAACTCACTTATACAAAGATTTTTTGTCATAACATTTGAACACACAAATTCTACCAATAAGAAATCAACTACCTCTCGTATAAGAAAAATTGAATCGAAGAGTCTGGAACTCCTTATATCTTACTACAGTAATATAATTAAGTTGTTGTTCTTTTATAAGATAATGTAGAAGTAGAATTCAAAGATAATTATTCAAGAGTATAAATCCCATGCTGGCAAAACTTCAATTCCGTATGTTTTCCATACACACAAAATAAAAGGACTCAACTGAAGAAATACACACTGTATAAAGTAATTGATAAATTATTGACTATGAGTATACATGCGAAACTTGGTATTCATGGCCATGAATGATATAGAATAAGCAATTACAATCATACAGTTCTGTACATACAACATGCAATTTAAAACTCCTACCAGCCCTTTTAGCCTAAACAACGAAGAATGTACATGTATATAAATATTATTCAGGAAGTAAAACACAGAATCGTAACTTTACTCGGACCATTATATCCAATCTAACTATTGTAATTGCAGATTAGAATACATCGGTAACAATCATAAGGAATGTCGAAATGAGATAAAATGATATAGTATTATAGACCTAGCATAAGTCGATCCAACACTCAGCATTTGAAACAGGGTCTATCATCGAAACGATAACCCTAGTAATTAAATTTTAGGGCAGAATGAGACCCGAGCAGTAATCAATTAAAAAATATTTCATTACTCTAACGAACAGGAGAATCCTATAGAAAAATGATTGAAAAAGTCATACTATAACAACTGGGACCAAACCCCAATTTACTTTTGGGAATTCTTCCCCTTTTTCCCAACCCGATAGGAATCTGAGGAAATCGATTTTGAATGACCTCTTTTAAATTTGACAATTGTGAGTATTCGAACTCTAGAAGGGTACATAAGGGAACTTGAATACCTTTTGCATCGAGTACAGGGATGAACATCTGAGAGCATTGCGTAGACGAAAAAGCCTAGAAGATTCACCATACGAAGATTATAAAATCATACTTACGGAAAACTTAAAGAATTAGAAACAAAATGATAGTTGTATTTTTAACACATCATGTCAAAACATTACTTAACTTCTAACCCCGACTCGCATGACTTTTCCTTGTTGTTTTCCGACTGGTAAGTCACTCAGGGTCGAGGATGGATGGGGCAACAACTCACTGATGGGTACCCTCGCATCAAACAGGGCCCATCATTAGTGTTGTGTATCAATTCAAGAGAAAAAACGATTTAAACAAATGCAAGAAAAAACTTTACACAATAGTCATAAATAATGAATAGCGAGAGAAACTATACTAAGTCCCTTCATACAAGGATGTGTATATTAATTTGAGTGCTATAAACCTTAATAATTTCTTTTATACCAGAAGCATATCTAACTGTCGAGATTAGACTACCTTTTAAAAAATGGTAAAACATGTTGTGCATAGATGTCATAAACTTATTTGTTTCCACAAAAGACAAGAGATACTTGATAGTTGAGTTATAGATCCACAAATAACATTTTACAAGGGATATATTATTAATTCAGTGATTGATACAAAAAACCCTGGCCACTGGTTTCGAGTCGTAGGGATAGCGAAGATGACAATAGCATTTGAGAAATGTCAAGGGGATTTGTAGGTATTGAAGAGTTATCTTAGTATGCCAGGATCACAGATGTCTTTAGTTCAACACTGAACAACCGATTGAGACCACGACAGAGACGAGGGGAATTATACAATGCCTTGTACATTTCGCGAAGGGATTCTTTCGTGAGATTCCACCCTCCCTCGAATAAATGAGATATCTTTTACTAAAACCCTATGAGGGATGGCGTATACAATAAGACGACAAAGAATGCAGTGACTGTAACTAAAATAAAAGAAAATCAGAGACAACAAGAAATCCATAACCTTTCCATTATTCAAGCTATAGAATTTTGAGTAACCTTCACGTCGAACGAATCAGTAACCAAAATGATTTTATAATATAGAGGGTTCCTAAAGGCCACTAACCAGAAGCTCTTACCTTATTATGCAAAGTCCCAATGGAAGATGTCCATCCAATATGTTTGATTCTAGAACGAGTCCATGACTTAAGCACTGGGCAGTTACAGAGAGGATTTGATAACTTGACCTTGGTTGTAGGGAGCACATAGAGCCAATATTTAAAGGAGGCTAATGAAAATGGTAGTTCTAGAGCCCATCTACTAGTATACAGATTTTTAATGGAGGTCTGTAAATCAGTACTGTAGCTAGGGAAAGGTGGCGAGATTTTTGAGGGACACTTTAAACTTGTGATAATCTCGAGGGGTTGTTTCCAATACATCTTAAACGCTCTGGCAGAAGGGTCATTACACCTTCTCTACCGTATCCAAGGTTAGTCTCGCCTAAATCCATGGAATATGGAATTGGAAGACAATTCAGTCTTCTTGTTCTAAGTTTGGTTGGGGTTCATCATGCGCATCATTATTCCGTTAAGGAAAGGAAAGCCTCTGCTCAAGAGTTAATTCGAATAGGATGACAGTTGTCCCTAAAGGAGTGAGGTGAGAACTGGATTCGTAACTACCATCTCCACGCCTGGCATTTACACGTTCTAGAACTACATTAATGGAAAAAAGCACATTAATTTCACTGCCACCCATGCCCGTAGAAACGTATTGGCCACTCCAAAATTTATGAAGGATCATTCTTAGTACTCCTCTCACAGTAGGCCTTGCTAACGCAGTACATTTGGCAATGGATTTATATAGATATAGGATTATTACTTAAATGTTTTATGGTGTGATAGGATTGGTAATAGTATTTTTATACATATAGAATGTTACTTAGAGATTTGGTGGTGCAATGTATTAGGCCATAGTTATATATTTGTATATAAATTGTGGCGTGAATATGTTGTGGCACAGTGGTATTTTGACCTTAGACATTTATATGTAAGTTGCTGCATAAACACTTTGGTATATATATATATATATATATATATATATATATATATATATATATATATATATATATATAGTCTACTAAGGACATGAGTGTAGCCTATGCGATTAGGATAATAAGAAACACTCTTAGGATTACAAGGAGTCAAGGTTTCGAAGAGGAGGTAAAGTTTATAATTTCACTTATAAAATATCTTTGGTAAGTATTAATGTGAAAGAAGAGGTGCTTAATATCCTTGTAGCAAGATTTGAGTTAAATATGCTTTTAATTTGAGAATCTATGACCACAAAGAAAAGGAATAAAAAATAAATAAAAAATATTACGGTAATTAGAGGTACATTACATGGATGGCATTTTTGATTGGATTGGACGCATACAAGAATTACTTTAGGTATGATAAATATTGTCATTAGTACATGTATGAGTCCTATATGTCCTAGCTACGCATGCATGCCTTGCACATGTACACTAGTATGTATAAATGTTTTAAATTGATAATGTTTTTTATCTGATATAGATGCATGAATCATGTATCATTACCTTTTTATTGTAAATTACTCTAACTTTGGGATGAATTTTCTTGAAGGGTGAGTGTATGTAACAACCCAATTTGATTTTTTATTGATCATAATTTGTTAAGTTAAGTTAAATTAATTATTAAAATAAATACATTTGAATGTTTTTATTATTTTATTATTTAATTGTAGGTGAGGGAATTAATGAGGGGATAATACAGTTGGGAATTAAATGAGGGAGGGGGATTCAAGAGAGGGGATAAGGAAGAGGGGAGAGGACTTGGAAGGGTGTCTATTGTTTTGGGGAAAATTCTGGAAGAAGGAGGGAGGAGGAGGAGATTGAAAGGAAAAAATTGTTTTGGGGGACTTTTACTTGGGAACAACTGTTGCTGGGTATTTTGGGCTCAAGGGCCAGGAAAATGCAAGGATTCCTAGAGATAGGGAGCCAGGGAGGCTATTCCTAGTTCGCTGGGAGGAAGATATTTAGTTTTGGGCAGTTTGGGCAAGGACAAGGAGAAAGGAGAAAGGGAGTAAATCAACCAGAACTTGAGGTTGAGGTATGTATTTTCCTAGTTGATTTATTCATAAATATTGTAATCAATTTTTTGTTTCTATTATACTGCCTATTTACTATTTTACTCTTGCATCAAGAAAATATAAACTAAGTTTCTATTATGTTGCATACCGATTGCTAATATGTTGTCTATTTACCAGTTTATTCCTAGCATAAAGAAAATCCCAAACTAAATTGTGGTGAATGAAACTTCTTACTTATAGATATTTCCAAATTACAAATTTTACTTCCTATATATACAAGTTTTCTTACTTAAAAAATTCATTACAGTAGAAATTATTTATATCTAGAGGCTCTGAAAGAGAGATATCCTTACAAAGAACAACAAGAACAATCAGTAGACGAGTATCTAAATAATTTGTAATCAATCCAATAGTTCAATTGAATAGACCTAAAATATCTCAAATCTCTTTTTTCCTTTAGAAAGCATTTTTCTTCCAAAATAAAACAACTTCTTAATGTCCCTCGATACTAATTTCTCTCCTCTATTTATCAATTTTCCATCCTAATTCCTAAAGTCTCTTCAACCACCCACATTAATGGGCCATAAAATCCCCTTGTAGATTTTAGGGAAAACATTAGTTAAAATAAAATAATAAACGAATTAAATAAAATAATAATTATATAGAATGAAAAGTATTTCTTTTCATGCTACCTTATTAACGAAATTCAATATCCCCGCCAAAATTTATGAAAATGCACAATACCCATTTCATTAATCATACCAACCAATAATAGAAGTCAAAGAGAGTATTTAATACTACTAGATAATTACATATATGCAATATACTTTTAATAATCATTAAACCACTCATTAAGTAATTAATAACCTAGTTTAGTAATTACTACATTAAGTATTTGTACCAGTGTGTACATGTGCATAATATGCATGCATAGCTATGTAACATCCCGCTCTGGCACACTGAGCGAACTTATTCTTTGAGGACACTTGCTCCCAAGTGATCTAGATTATTATGCTATTAAAACTTTTGATTTTGATTATGAGGCGTTATGGGATGATGACATGTTGTTTTACTGCCTCGACATAGACAGGTGCTATTGAATCGGTTTTACTGAGTGTGCAGGATTTTGGACCTCGAGGATGCAGAGGCATCGATGGAACCCCTTGGACTCCGGATCGAGTCAGGGAGTGTACCATTGGGGTTTGATTGTTTTACTGTGATATTAGTGCATCTGATTAGATGATATGATATGGATATGTTCTGACATGATTTGTCGATGATGCAGGCTGACGATAACTTTCCAACCAGACTCACATGTGGATTAAAGGGGTCACGCATGACTACCAGAGATGTTGAGGGAGAGGTGTGGACAACAACCCTACCACAACCTACTAGCACTCTCGTCGTGGCTCAAACTGTAGGTTAACATTTACCTAGTTCGAGAGGACCCACGATGCTGTGAGGGAAAACTGCGACAGTCGCTCACGACGATTCTAAGGGCGCGCAATAAGGCAGGGGCCTTATTCCTTAGATTCCCTCAATCTCCCACAAGTTCAGCTGGCGGAGTATTGACTCCAGGGGTTTTTGACGTCTACCAAGTCAGTCAAGAGGTGAGTGACACCCTTGGAGCACGTGGTGCATCTTGAAGGGCACGTCGTGCAAGAAAAATGGAAAGAGGCGAGTGACACCCTTGGAGCACGTAGTGCATCTTGAAGGGCACGTCATGCAAGGGAACATATGAGGCGAGTGGCACCCTTGGAGCACCTAGTGCATCCTGAAAGGCACGTCACGTTGTTTTGATAAATGAATGAACCTAGACGGCCTTAGGATGAACAATGTGATAAGAATTTTCAAAAACTTTTTCCTTAATAAAATGTCGCCCATCACGAAAATTAGGGTCTAGGTCTAAATCATGCTAGTGGTAAAATTTTATCCTTTTTATTAAAAGAATTTTGATATATAAATATATATAATAAAATTTAAAAACAAAATAAATAAAGAGTATGATCTTCGTTAAATCTTGTAACATGGAGGGAGTAAGAAATTTAATTTATTCAAGAAAAAAAAAATCTGTTGGAATAAATTAAAAAAAAAAAAAAGGAATTAATTATTTTATCTTTTTGATAATTTAAAATATACTAATTAAATGAGAAAAGAGAAAAAGGGTTAATTTCCACACTTGCCTTTTTGAGTTCTAATTGAAAAGGGGAAAGAGGGAAAATCTAAAATATTAGGAAACTAGGAAAAGAGGTAAACATAAAAAGGGAACATAAGGGAAGAAGCGGAAAGTCAAACTTAGTAAAGTATCTACCATTTAAGAGATTTCTAATTTAAACTGAACTAGCAATTTAATAATGGGGAAAGCCATTAAATCTGTAAGAGAATTTGGGGACACCTATGAGTGATTCTAGGAGTAACACTAGGTGGGTGAGGGAAATAAAGATAATTAATTAATTAAAGAAATTAATTTATGGAGGAATGAAGGGGATGGGTGACACTTGTACGGGGAGGAATTTTTAGGAATTAAATTTAAAAAACTTAACTAAACAAGATTTTTGGAAAGTAAGGAACCACAAAACTCTATATAATGAAGGGAGGAGATGGAGGTTGGATATCTTCTGTTTGTGTAACGTTATGCTACAGAAATATCTACTTGAATGACTTAACTTGTGGGAGTTGGGATACCCAGCTCGGTGAGGAGTGGTAGCTTGACCTTGCGAGGCGAGTTAGGAGCTAGTCGAAATCTCTGGATAGTGAGTGTGTGGCCCCTTTGCGGCTCAGGGGGCTAAAGGAGGCACCGGTGTAGTCTCGTCGGTCAGCACCTGGGAGTTGAAAGGAGCACGCGGGACATCCACTCCGAACAGGCAACAATAAACTTTCTTCATTTTGTATGGTAAATTGTTTTAGAACTTATGTTTGAATTTGCATTTTTACTTGGGTGAGTGAACTGATTTTCTGAAATTTTCTTATCCTAGCTTGATGATAGATCGGCTCCCATGGCTTCATTTCCCCGCACGTCTTGACCACCTTGTTGTGTTGATTATGACCTTCATGGTTGTTTAGCTTTCATCCCTTTCTCACCAGTCCTCGCCTGAGTAGTCATCCAGGAGCCTGATCCACAGTCATTTCCTTAGCGTTAAAAGACCTATGGATCTCAATGCCCTACTTTTTTGTGCGAGGATGATGAGCGAATGATGAACCTGTTAGCCAACTACCCTTAATGTTTGTCCCTGGCTGATTGTTGATTCTGCCATCTGGCAACGACCTCTGCGTGTGGATTATCTTGTGTCCTGGTTGGTTTTCTCTATGCCTTGACTGATAGAACCCCTGCAATCATTCCATGACCCTTCCCATTGGATCCTTGTGTTCTCTTACTGTTGTTTGCACTGTATTGGGGTATTCTGGCAATGAAAAACGAAATGAATTCATCTCTGCATTTTACATTGGGTATTCTGGCCATGAGAAATGAAATGAATTCATCTCTGCTTTTTTATTTTGGGTATTCTGGCAATGAGAAACAAAATGAATTCATCTATGCATTTTACATTGGGTATTCTGGCAATGAAAAACGAAATGAATTCATCTCTGCAGTTTACATTGGGTATTCTGGCAATGAAAAACGAAATGATTTCTGGTCTGCATTTTTATTTTGGGTATTCTGGCAATGAGAAATGGAATGAATTCATCTCTTCATTTTACATTGGGTATTCTGGAAATGAAAAATGAAATGAAGTCATCTCTGCATTTTACATTGGGTATTCTGGCAATGAAAAACGAAATGATTTCTGGTCTGCATTTTTATTTTGTATTCTGGTGATGGAAAAGAGGAATTATTCTTGTCTACATTTCGTTTTGCCTTTGGGGCAATTTTTCCCTTGATGAAGACTGTGTTTTGCTTTAAAATTTTGCTTCCATTTGATTCCTGTTAATGCCCACGTTTTTGCTTTTCAATTCATCAAATTTCCTGATGTGAAAAACCATGATTTGGAAATTAAAAATGGACTGTGTTGCATGCTGAAATCACCTATGATTTTATCCATTTAAATCACAACTTTACTTGCCAGAATGACCATGTTTTTGATAATCAGAAGTTGATTGTGTTGCTGTAGAAATCACCCACGATTTTATCCATTTAAATCACAACTTTACTTGTTGGAGTGACCACGTTTTTGATAATTAGAAATTGACTATGTTGCCATCTTAATTGTCCATGACTTGCCTTAATCATTGCTTGAGTTGTTGTTGACTGACCACGAGTTGGTCCTTCTATAGTTTTGTTTTTCCCTTTTATCCTCCTTCACATTGAACGCATACCCAGTGTTTTCTCTGCCAAGCTTTAATTACCACAACAATGTTACTGGCCATGTTGATTATCATGTTAACTACAATAATAAATGCTATTTTGTTGTCTTATTAATTATTAGAATAATTGTTGCAGCAATGTTAATGGTTAGCAGCCTCCTTTTTCTATTAAAGTCCATGTTAATTGCAATATGAAATGCTATATTTTTGCCTTATTAATTGCCAGAAAAATTGCTACAACAATGTTATTGGTCAACAGATTCCTTCTATTGATTAAATGCCAAAACGAGTTAAATAGTTAACAGTTATATAAATCGCCTGGTTATTGCGCTATGAATGGTTATGTTAACAGTCATACAAATTGCCTTGTTAATGTTATGTTAATTGTATGTTAACTAGAATGTTAAATGTCTTTTTATTGCTATATTACTTATTATGAAAAGAGTCATGTAAACTATCTTGTTAATGCTATATTAATTGTCATGTAACTGCTATGATAATCACCTTGTTAAATTGCTACAACACTGTTAATAGTTAGCAGTTCCCTTCTCTATGATAGTAGACCGCTAGCATTGTTAGTTCGATCAATATTGCTAGACTACATGTTGAGATTTAATTTCTTATAACTGATAATGGTAGCATTCCACTTTAAGAATGTTAATGTTGTTATTCAAGTTTATGGCTAGTTGGATGGGGATTTGGATTAATATAGAATTGTCCATTTAGGTTGTAATAAATATTAAAATTTACATGGTGAGTAAAGACTAGATTGCAAATTTTAGACTTGCTAATTTAGATATGTAATTGATGTTAGTTGGATTTATAGATATCGCCTAATTGGTAACTCAGACATGCTAAATTGAGTCGTAATTCATGTTAAGTTCGGTTGCTAACTCGTTGACTAATGGAATTTAGACTAGTTAATTGATCTGTAATTAATGCCAATTTAAATCATAGATATTGACCTTTTAGCCTTGATTAATGTTTGGGTTGTTGATGAAGTCATTTTTAGCTTGTGCTTCCCTTTGAGGGTGTTGCTGTTCATTTTAATTAATGTTTGTACTTGGTTTTGTAAACATTTAATGTGTTTGGTTGCTCAATGTAAGGGTTCTAGTTACTTGTGTAATTAATTTTGGGTGCGTGGGGTTGTTAGGATGATTGTCCTTAGCTTAGTATGCTTGGTCTGCATGTGTCGGGCGAGATGTAGACACCTTCTTGTTCCTCAAAACAGTCGCTAGCCTTGAGACCTTAAATGGTCAAAATTGATGGGAACCTAGGTTTGAGCATTGCTTATGTGTCCTGGAGGTCCTAACCATTGCAGGGTAGGACGGGCGGGTAGTCATTCTTATTCTTCGTCGGTTGAATGTCGTACATTGCTTCCAGGTGCTTGATGTGATTTTATGTTAGGTCGTTATGTTTGTTGTGGCATGCGTTGCATGCCTTGTGTTCATTGTCATGTTGCGATGTTGAGTATAATGTCATTATTACCTTCCTACATACACACACAAAAGAATTTTTTTTTGCACTTGTTATGTGAGGCTTGTTGTCGTAACGAAATGGGAGGTTTGTTACTAGTGTGCACATGTGCAGAATATGCATGCATAGCTACTAGTGTGTACATGTGTAGAATACACATTCTTAGCTAGTGTATGCATATCTTGCACATATACCAATGATGAACAATCACAACCTCTAATGCATATTTCTTGTATCTTCACAACCAAGCATGCAAAATAATAAATAAATTAAATGCATTATTCAATAATATTTACTAAAAAAATCATAATAATTCATCAATCTTTAATCATCACAATTAAAGTTATCGAAACCAACTAAGGAAATAAGAGTGGTAATCTAATCCCAAGAAACATTCTCAATTAAATCTAAATCATCCTTTCTCCCTAACATCCATATTCCATAGCTTATCATTTCCTTTGTTGCAATATGTTAGAGCATCGACTATATTGACCTAAATACAGATATAACCCATAAGAATAAATGTCAACTATGTCGACATAAATTCCCTAGTAAGCAACTGCTAGACACTATCACACATCTAGGGGAGCATGGATTAACACAACCCTCCCATGACTTTAGTTTGGAGGATACATAGTGAAAAACACTTCCACCCCTCTTGATAGAACTGGGGTCAACACCCTATCGTCGACAATATTGTTCCACTATTCTTGTTCTTACCACTACGTGATAGAATAATTGGTTTGGGTAAAAATGTTTCATATAAAAATTACACTTTCTCACATATCAGAACAATGTTTTAAACCAATAATTAAATCATGAATTTATGTTTAATAACATACCATTATTTTTTAACATCAATGTTACTTTTATGTTATAGTTGTTTGGATATCACTTAGCCCATTAAAATATAAGTTAGTTTACCAATATATATATAATTTTGATCCCACTTGACATGAGAAACCATTTATCATACTCCTCATTCCTTTATGGAATTTTACTGATTTTTGTTTTTAATGAAAAAGCGGCAAGAATCCTAATTATTTTAAATTTCTTTAATACATTTATTATTCATTTTTCTCTTCTTTTGGGGTTTACTTTTATGGTGGTGTTTTATTAGTTTCATTACAATACTTTATTCAACTAATTGGTAGAAGAATTTCATATCTAATAAATAAGGGAAAATACCTCTATTTCTATTTGACTTAACCTAGTGTAGTGAAATTTAGTTCCTTCAATTTCCACTTTCCCAAATTGAATTCAATCCTCTCGTCCAAAATAAGAGCTTACCCAACCTACTAGATCCAAGAAAACTTTAAGTTCCCTATCTCTTTGTGCCTATACTCCAAGAAACACATCAATGAATGAGCAGTATCCAAACAATCCCTAATCAGTCCAATAGTTCATTGCAATAAATCCAGAATAATCAAGTCCTCTTTTCTCCTTTTAGAATTACTTTTCTTGTAGAGAAAAAAAACTCTGAACATCCTCAGATATTACTTCCTATCCTTTCTTTTTCATATTCCCATCCCCATCCCCCAAAGTATCTTCAACCACCCTCATTAGTAGGCCATCAAACTCTTGTTCTAGATTGTAGGGAAAATATCAAATAAGATAAAATAATAATAAAATAGAATGCAAAGTCTTTCTTTTCATGAGAAATTATAAATGAAATTTGACATTTTTACCCTAAATGTACGGTAACCCACCATACCCATTTAATTCAAAATACCAACCAATAATCAAATTCAATGAGGCTATTTATTGCTACATGTTTATATGCATGCAATATACTTTCCATACTCATTAAACCATTCATTAAATAATCAATAACTAGGTTAAGTAATTAATATATTAAATAATTATATTAGTGTATGTATGTGTGGCTAGAGTACACATAACTTATGCATGAACTAATGATGAACCATCCCTACCTCTAATAAAAATAAAAAATAATTAATCAATCACTTATTATCACACTTAAATTATGAGGAGTGAAACAAAAAAGTGTTCTAAACATAGTAAAAACCAAGTAAGTAAACAAGAGTGTCACATCTAGTCGCAAGCATCATTCTCAACTAAATTTAAATTATCCTCCCTCTCTAACCTACTTCCATATTCCACAACCTATCTAATTCTCTATTGCAATATAATGGAGCATCGATTATATTTACCTAACTTCCCATGTAGACAATCGGTAGTCGTCATCATACATCTAGGGAAGCATGGATTAACACAACCCTCCCATAACTCTAGGTTTTGGAGAATGCATTGTGGGAAACACTTCCACCCCTCTTGATATAACTAGGGTCAACACCTTATCGTCAACCATATTGTGTCTCTGTTGTTGTTCTTAGAGCTCATCATCAAATAACTAGTTTGGGAAGCACTTCAACCTGCACTTGCACACATATCATAGCAATGTTTGGAACCAATAATCAAATCATGAATTAATGCTCACTATCATACCATTACTCCTTACATGTCCAAAACATCAATGCTACTTTAGTATTATATTTATTTGGCTATTGTTTATCCCATTAACCTGTAGGTTAGTTTACCAAAACACATACTCGTGCATAACCATATAATCATTTTTTTGCTATTAAAAATGTTACTAATTTTCATTTAATATAAAAAATTATATTTGTTTACCATGTGCATCGCACTAATTATTCATTCACAATATAAACTAAACTTTTATCCACATACCAAAACTTTCCTTTTACATTTGCATGCTTAAATGAAATCATATAATTGTTATCCTTCATAACATGAACTATAAAAATCATACATACATTACGCATATAGGTAGGTCCACATATATACATATTGATAGTTATGTAAGTCTAGATAAGTTTATAATGATAGTTTTATCACTCTAGCTAAGTTCAAGAGATAATAAGAAAAATAATAATGTAGTTTAGTTGCTAAAATTCAAAATGTGGGGTGCTTCAATTGTTAACAGATAATGAGGATAGTCATCACTCATTTCTATCCACGAATGTAAGCTAACTTTTCATTGTTATTCAAGGAAAACCATGCCACTTGAAAAGACCCACTCATGGCCCATAAGGGGGAAAATTCCACTACTGCTAGATGTCTTTGGGTCTTGGGTTGTTAACTTGTTTCCTTACATCCAAAGAAGATAAGATCTCAACTGATAAGGAGTTTTAGCTCTTACTTTTGGACATATTATTGCACAATCTATACTCGCCCAAAGCCCAAGGCAAGTGGATGCAACATTCGGGTAACAGGGGGTGACCTATCACTGTCACCTTAATAGGAAACCCCTTTCTGTTTAGGAGTATATTAAAAATACCCCAAGGGAGATGTCCCCAATGACCTAAATGGATGATAACTAAGGCAAATATGAAATAAAAATCCCCCTCTCACCGGTCAGTCAAGTCAAGGGTTCTCTAGGTATTTAAGAGAGGAAGCAAAGTGAAAATAAAGTGTACCTTCCCAAAACAAGACAACAAAGGAAAGATATGACAATTTCCTACTACCAAATGATATTAGTGCTTCATAAGGGCAAGAACCTTCAAAAAATAGGCTAGATGATACAAAATTGCAGCAATGTAATAATTTACAACAACGATAAGTATTTTGTAACAGTCAGAAAGAAACTACCTTGAAATTGCTTGAAAAATACAAGAAAATATAGCTTTAACCTGGCATAATGATAACAAGTTGTCACAAACAAATTTGGCAATGTCTAGCTAGCATTAAATGTCACTTTTGCATAAAATTTTCTGTAGTTAGATGGCTATAGCAATATTTTGTAACAACAACAAATTCTAGTGCTCAAAATTGCGAGAAAACACCATCCAAACTTAGCATTTACCTAGTAGAATAATTGGCAATTTTCACAAGCAATTTCTGAATGAGATAAGTGCAAGTTATGTAGGTGAATGTGGAAAATTCGCATGAATTAATATGGCTGTAGAAAACATTTTCAACAACAACAAGTTAGCTAAGGAATTAGTCTAGTTTAAGGTTAGTAAAACTTAGCAAAAGCTTCAAGGAGAAAGGTTTGAGTGTTTTTTTGATCAATCAATAAGAGGGAGGCTAGAACTAGTGCCTTCTAGGGCTTATGGAGTCAAGTGGATGACCTCTTCTAAGGATGCAAATAATTTTTGATAGTGCACAAAAGTCCAAGAGGAATGCATAGGAGAAGTAGTAACTTAAGCCCCCTTATGCATTTTCCTTAAAAAAACAAGATACTAGGGTGTAGGAAATTCTAGGCCTTGGCACCTTGCTCTCCTTAGGATTTTTATGGGATAAGAACTTAGGAAAATATAACTAGGTCAGAACCTTAGAGTGCTAGGAAACTAGGGCTCTAAGGTCCTACTAGTTACTTGATCAATTCAATGAAAAGCTTGACAAATAGAAAGTAAGAAAGTAGCAATTTAAGTTCCTTACTTCAAGCATTAAACATATCATGAAATTTCATAATCTTGTATGAGAAAATAAAACCATACATAAACCATTCAATAGATGAAAAAAATGCATATTTTACCTACTTGCACCAAGAATAATCATGAAATGCCATGCAAGATCAGCATAAAAAGCTTCCAAGATTTATCCAACTTGCAAAAATTAGCCTTCTACAAGAGTGCCTCACAATTTCAACCAATATCCCTTATAGGGCACAAATGTCAGACCTCTCCTCTTGTGCGAGGAGTTATGATGTAAAAATGAGAGTACTTTATGTTTATTTATACAAAATTTTGACCTTTAATTAATTTTTTGGTCAAAATAAGGCCAACTTGGCCAATTTACAAATAAATTCAATTTTGGCATAAAAAAAATTAATTAGCATGTAAAATCATCCCTAAGGGTGACGTCATGCCCTTATAGGGTGACGTTAGATCCCTAAGGTGGAACATTGGGCTCCAGATGCATAACGTTTGCCTCCAAAGACCTTGAATGATTCCCACACTTGCCAACCAACTCACAACTTCCCTCGAAATGAAAACCCTAGCTATGGATGATGTCTAGGGTTATGATGACAATGTCGTGGTCTCTCAAAGGTCGATGTCCAGGTGGAAGAGAAAGATACCCCTAGGTCTAGGTCTACCAGGGTGTCTCCAAGGGAAACGTCCTTCTTTCTTCCTGGTGCAAATCTCTGATGTCTTCTTGCCCCTGGTTGGGGTTACAACATGCATTTTTGGGATTTAAGCCCCATGAAGGTTTGAGCTAATCATTCCCCCATGTGTACCTGTCCACTGGGCAAGGTCCTGCAACAACAACAAGTACGCCCTCCATGGGTTCATAAGTAACATGAATCATAACATGTAAATCGCATCAAGTAATTAAATTACCCAAACATGTGCATCAAACCCCCCTTTACCCAGACAAATGCTCAAAGACGTTATGCAATTTAACAAGTCAGGTTTGGAGAAGGTATTAGGGTGTCCTATTGGTCTAATCATCCTTAAGTTTGGGGCGTTTCCTAGATGAGAACCAATCCAGATCATGTAAGTGTATGTGAGGTGGTGCGAGGTAAGTGTTTGGGCATGGGGTGCAGTGATAACAGGGAAATGCAGATCTTACTTGTGGGTGCCTTTGTAGAGGGTGAGATGCACCTTGTCATAGATTCCATTGTTTCCTAGCCCATTCATTGTATTTTGTTCTTACCTTCATTTCTTTTGATCTTTTGTTTTTATGCTTCAAGGGAAGAGTTGAGGGACATTGCCCTAGCTTGGTGACCATCAATGATAGCATTATCCACAAACATTTCATGGAGATGAGAAGATTGGCTCGTGATGAGACCCCCTTTCTCTTGGATATGCCACCAAGAGCCACTACCCTAGTTTGGTGACCATATAGATGGTAGTTTCATACTGCTACATGCTCATGGTCATAATAGGTTGGATCGTGATGAGACCTCCTATCCACCAACTAATACCTTGACTGTTTATTTATCTTATAAGTTCCATTTTCTTACTAAAAATCCTTTAATTGCTTTCTCAGGAATCCCTGAGCGAAGCATCTCAAAGGTTTCATGTTTGTATTTTAACTCTTGCCAACTACTTTTACCCTATGGGCCTTTAGCCCCTTCTTCCCACAAGGCAAGGTACAACCCCTCCTAGTGTGGAAAATCCCAATGCCCGAACAAAGGTAGGGGGAGATGAGAGGAATATAGATGGAAAGTGGTAAGTATGGAGAGAACAAACGGTGACCTTTCATAGGCCCACCCAGTGGCAACCCATCCTAAAGGGAGATCAACTTACTAGGGCATCATGTCACCCTTTAGGTATGAACAAGTGAAGGAGCATCGTTTCCAAGCAAACATTATGAAATGAAGGAGAATTCAATGCAACATATTCAAGTGCTTCAAGAATCACAGTGACACATACCATGATACCTAGACTCATTACCTTATGGAGCAAGACTTACTACTACTTCAGGACCAAGCTAGTGGGATGGATATTGTTGTTGCTGATAAATGGGCACCACTGAAGAAAAGAGAGGCCCTTTGGGGCCATGCTCGAGTCATCCGGCTCTCGAGAGTCCATGTCTAGGATCTGTGGGCCTCGAGACATGATCTCTTTAGTTATCCTTAAGGTAGGGGATAACATGACCAAAAGGTGGTTTCAACCTAGATAATATCTACAAGAAATAAAATATCTCATATTGTTATCATTAAGGTTATATCAATGGGGTCATGTTCTTTCAAGTGACAACTAATCTTAATTCAATATATGAAACTAGATACTACCTTTGAAAGAATTTTCATCTAAAAAAACTAAAAATTTATTAATTTTTTTATATTAAATTAATTTTTCTTATATTAATTTAATTTAGTTTATTATAGTATATTATAAATACAATTAATATATTTTTTTAATTTTTAATTTTTATCATTCAATTTTTATTTATTTATTATATTAAAATTATAAATATAATACTTATATTATAGATCCACATCACTTCTCTATATACAATAAAATAATTTAATTATTTTACTAATATTTTAAAAAACTTCCAAATTTACTCAACATTATTAAAAACTAGCACAGCCACATAATTGTGGCTGATCAACGCTGAAAGGCTGATAAGATGAAAATAATCCTTAAAATAATATATTAAATTTTATTATTGATTAACAATTAACGGTTGAGCTTCATTTATCTGTTGTTAATATTTTAATTTCTGTTAATCACTTAGGTGGCAATCAGTTAGCTATCAAAGTAATTTTTAAATATGATTAGGTAAATGTAAAAAAGTAAACACATAAACGGATGTCTTTATAATAGCTAGGAAGTTAATGATTGAAATCACAGCCATTTATTTTGTGTGACTACTAAGAATATTCCAGCATATTTAATCCTGTCCATAGAAAACTTATTAAGCACTAAACCCCTATTAAATCTGTCCATTGTCAATAGGTATACGCCTTTCGGCGTAATTATTAACTAGTTTTTCTACATCCCAAGGAAAAACTATCCCTCGAGTACCCATTAAGAAACTATAAAATTTCGTTCAAATTGAATTGGAGGATAGTATTTGTTTCAATTCCATTCATTTTTTTTGCTCTACCCATTAAGAAACTATAAAATTTCGTCCAAATTGAATTGGAGGATAGTATTTGTTTCAATTCCATTCATTTTTTTTTTTCTCATTTTTACGAGGTAGTAAGTAAATTGATGTTGTTTAATTGTTTTATGTTTTGTTTTTTTAATTGAAATGTGGTGACATAAATTTGTAATTTTTTTATTATTTAAATTATATTTTTAAATGTAGAAATAAATTCAATTTATTAAAAATTTTCTAAAACATTTAGATTATACAAAAATAACTAAAAATTATACATCCAACAATTTCTAATCAAATTTCAAATAAATATCTAAAAAAATACCAAAACCTAAAACTTTTAAATTACAACATAAAAAAATCCACCTTTTCCTAAAATAACAAGACATAAATAACTTCAATAAGCAATTTTGTTTAATATTTTATCTCTTTAACATTAATCAGTTTTGTTTGTGAACCAAAATTTAAATGTCCATGGTCAAATCATTCTTAGGAAATTTGCTCCGGCATTAACTAAGCAGCCACTCACAATCATAAAAAAAAATAATGTTGACGATGACCATTCGATAGTTGCTGTGGGTCCGATATCGTGCTCCAGAAATGGAGCAGATCACAAAAGATCCGGAAAACAGTAATATGAATGTTGGAGGCAGCTGTAGGGTTAGTAGGTGAATATGATTGATGTTGATGAATACGTCGATGAACAAATAATCGAACCATTAAGTTCCATGGGATCGCTTAGTTGCACACATTTTTATAGTTTGGGGAGAGGTTACGAGTTCGAGTTTAGCTATAAGTTTTTGGGCTGCTATTTTTCACTCCTATATTATTCACTTTTCCAAAGTATCAGGGTGGTGGGTTCGCAGCAGGTTAATTTCCATCTAAAAAATTAATCGAATCATTAGCATTGTAATTCAGCATTATAAATAGAGATGAATGTATAGCCTTCTGATGTGGTGTGGATTTCAGTCTCCTGTGTTGTGTTGTACTTAAATTCTGAGGAGCGACTGACTTACTGTATCCAGAATGTCGGGAGTCGATGGTGAGGTGAGCGTTGGGAAGCTGCGTTCGGATGTTGCTGAGTTCAGATCTCGCGTGTGTGGGAGGAGGGAGGGGGCGAGCATTTGCACCTCGGTTTCTACGACGTCCCTCCTCCTCCCGACGATCTTCTCGATCACAGAGCTGCCGCTGTCAGAATGATCGAAGAGACTCAAATTTGCCGTCATTTCTGGTTAGAAATTGCCATACCAATTTTCATATCATTGTTCTTTTGGTAGTTTGATCGATGGATTTGATATTTGGTAGTTTGGTCGATGGATTTGTGTTGAGTGATAGTCAGATTGTTTGTTCTTTTAGGTATTTGATTGATGGATTTGTCTCGAGTGCTAGTTAGATTGGTTGTTCCACTGCTTAAACAAGCGCTTGCGAGTTGGTCATACTTTTTATTTTTAACTGGATCAGTTTTGTTATTAGATGAGAATATTTTATGTTGAATGTTTGTTGTGTTGAAGATGAGGAGTCGAAGAGGCCGAGGCGTGTGGTGGACGTGGGGTGTGGGGTGGGAGGGAGTTCGAGGTATTTGACTAAGAAGTATGGAGCCCATGTGGAGGGCATCACCCTCAGCACATGGGCCATCGAAGGTCTCAGCGATAAGGTATATGATATTTTGCATCTAAAGGCTAACCTAATTACCATCGCAAGGGAACGGGATAACTTCAGCTGGGATATTTCAATTTAGATTGGAATTAATTTATCCTGGTTCCGTTATCTTCAGTTTTTTCGACTCAAACTGGAGTTTAATTTGCCTACGTTTTCACAGGTTT
>ML782013.1:898735-916249 GCA_009831015.1 Picea engelmannii | reverse complement strand
GAATAAAGTAGCCAAATGTATTAAGGATATTCAATGAATGGTTATCTTACTGTGAAGATTTTTAACTGATTGAAATGACAATGCTTTTAGATAAAGGCAACGGGGAAAATAATAGAAGTAACAGAAGAGGAAAGACTTAAAAGACAAATATATTTTGGCAACAAGGGAGGCATAAGAATATCATATTTTCATCCACTTTGATGTCGATTCCAATAAATTCAAATCAGTCAACTAAACCTCAATGGGCAACCTATATAACACATAGTTGGAAGAAGGAAAATAAGCATTTTATCAAGGATAGGCAATATTGGTTGAGCAAGCATCTTGAATTTTGTTAATGACAATTTATTTTGAAAACTTTACACTTATAGTTAATACATGATATTAATTCTTGGAACCTTTAATATTGTACTATTTTTGGGAGGTACAAATGTGATGACTTGGATTTTATTTGATAAATGTTTTATTCCTTTATTTTTGCTTCCATATACGTGGACATTTTCATATTATTCGAGAGTCATAAGGGAAATCTTTTTAAATTAAAATAAAAGAAACTAGTGGGATCCCACCTATTAATTATTAATAATTATTATTTACCCTTATTATTAATAAAGTTTTCCTATCTTAACTAAAGTTATTTAACTTTAGTAGCAAAAAGTTGTTGAACCATTTGAACTACTTTTGAAGAATAAAAGGAAGAGAGCTATGACAAAACATACATGAGAAAATAGAGCGAAATACTTCTGATAAGGTTTTCTCTTGCCTCAAGTGAGATTTCTTATTCATTCATTTAGTTCTGAGTTTCTTGAGAGCTAAGTCCTCTTGTTGATAATGGGGTTACTCTAAAGGTGGAAAAAATAAAGGACTGAGAATCATAGACTTATGAAATGCTTCAGAAAGTCATTCATTCATCTTGATAGTCTATTTATTTTGATTAGAATTTTTTAATTTAGATTCAGTGTTGATTCAGGCTATTTTTCAGAGTCAAGATTATGATGTGCCTACAGGATTGATCTAGTTTATTTTCAGTCTCAGTCTTTTTCTTTCAACACCAGTTGTCTTTGTATGATTCAAAATTACACCTTAGACTTCTAAGTCTAATTCTGGTCCAAAGCCTCATAGGGGTTTGTTGAGAGAAACTTGGTTGTAACTCATAAAAGATATCAATAAAATCATTTTCTAATTTCTTCTCAGTTTGAGACTTGTTGTGTACTAGTTTTTAGATGCGTTTTATCTTGTATTTTTTCATTTAAATCTAATAAAGTTTCATTTACAAGCATTTTTTCTATTTTTATTTAATTTTATTTTAAATCAAAGCATACAAATTTGATAATAGCACCAATCCCGAGAACTTATTTCTTGAGGGTTGATTGATATTTTTGAACAAGCTATAAGCTCAGGGTAACAATCCTTCTTATCTCACCTAGCCTAGTGTGATTCAAAAATGCTTGAGAGAGGATATAACCATTCCTCACTTCAATAGTTCCTTTTATTTATGCATTTCTTTTGATTTTAATTCTTTTGTGATGACATTAACAACATGGAACTTTGAAGGCAAGTGGTAGTTAGTTGATCTAGAATGGGTCCCTTCACACTATTAATCACATCCTATGACCTTGTAGAAACTTCGGTGGCCATGTGTGTCACCTTTGTAGCAAAAATTCTAGTTTTGTTGAGTGCTTGGCATTGAGTCAAGACACTAACCATTCAATTTTTTTTGTTATTGTGGATCCATTTTGGATCAAGAATTTACTTTTTTATCATCCTTGGTTAGGTGGTTGAATTTAGATAATGAACAAATGTCTTGAGGCTTACCTTCATTGTTTTTCTTTATAAAAAAATTGCAATGGATTAAATGGATCCTGCAAACAAAGTAGTGGTATAATACAACTAATCTAACACACAAAACCTTAGAAAACTCCATTTGATGCTTTCTCTAGGTATCCACCTCGCAACATCACATCTTAATTCTATGGCTATTACAAGGTTAAGATGCAAATCAATTGTCTAAATATAACAACTTTATCATTCTTAAGAAATATAATTAAATATCAAGAGAAGAGTTAAGAGTTCCCACTTCCAACTCCTCTACATAGCATGGAATTCCACATTATAGATGATCCAATTCCAGAGGCTTAATTCCAATCATACCATGGATCATATCTATGATTTTCTCTCCAAGTAGAAATTCTCTACATGTATAAACATTTATGCTTGCTACTTTTTAAAAAACATATAATTTTATTCTAAAAACAAGGTTAAGGTGATAAATCCCCCTCTTTATGAATTCTTCCTTGTTGGCCTTCTTTTCCAATTTTTTCTACAATAGTCTTATTAGCATCTTATATCTTACTTTATCCTTTTGCAGATTCCTTTGCAGTGTTTGGCAGCCCTCATGTCCCATTTGACTACAATAACCAATTTTTTTAATTCTTCTTTTGAGTTGTCTTTCCAATCTTCTATCAGTGTATCATTTCTCCCTTTCTTGGAACAATTTCAACAAAGCCCAACTTGGTCTTTCCTCATTTACAACCCATAGTAGCAATATAAGCTTCATTCACTACATCCTTTCCTTGGTAAATATTTCCCCAACATTAAATTCATTTTTCAACATTTTCCAACACACTGTAATGTTTCAATTATATCACTCTAGCTTCATATTGCCTGAATTCAAAGTCCATTGTTTTTACAACCAATACCAAGCATTTTTACTCTTTTCAATTCATATTCCCTCTCGTGCTTCCCATTTGGAAGTAAAAATATCTTATGTTATACTTTCAATTTCTACCCTTTGTTTACTAAGAATGCACTCAACATTTCCTACCTTTATCTCATCCAACAATTTACATTTAATGTTGGAGTCATTTCCTCATTGCTGCAATATCTTCTAGTAGCTTAAGAATCCATCTTATGGCATTGCATGCCCTTATCTCTAGTTGTCATAACCTTTATCTAATTTTGGAATTTTCTCTTCATTTCATTGGATTATTCTCAACCAATTTCTACTCTACCTTATACGACAAATCCACACTATGAAGTGCTTTATTCCTCCATTAGAAACATCCAAGTGAGTGAAAAATCATTATTTCTTTCACAATATTTACATATAAGTTGTTAGTTCATAACCCACAAATCTTCCAAGCATATATATATATATATATATATATATATATATATATATGAATTTCTCCCAAAAATGGTTCTTCCACCATATGAGCCACACATCACCTCAAGAAGTCATTGTTCTCTTTTCTTGGTAGATTACTTCTACCATACGAGGTTTCCATAATTTCATATTTTGCAATTATCCTCTACTACCTACATTACATTACATAGTTTCCCTTCATTATCTCCAAGATTTAAATATTTACATTATCCTTTATGCATAAGGATGTCATATGTACTTTTTGGTATATTCTAGGCCCCGTATACCTATAACTATTTCCTTGTTGTATACAATTACCAACTACCATGAATAAGAGATTCCAAAAACCTTCTCTATTATCCATATTAGCTTAAGGAACAATCAATCATTCTCAATTCCTTCTTTCATCATGATTGATCATGAAATACAATTTGCAAGAAATATGAGCCTTCTCCATTCAATACATTTAGCCACCCTGCCAACAATTATTACTATAATACTCTAATATTGAACATTTATACTCATCAAGGGTGTTGTCATTTTCTCTAGGTACTCCTCTAAGCCATCCTTGGTCAAACCTTCAACCTGTTAATTAACCAACACCTTTGACTACCCTACTTTTCTCATCCAATGTGTACCTCCACACCATGGTATAAGCATCATTATGAATTATTTGTAGTCTTCCTTAGTTATTTTCTCACTCGATATTCTCATATATCATCATATACTCCTTTTCCTGAATTGAAACTACTTTGGAAGCCTTCCTCATTTGAGAATTGTGTTGTCCACTTAAGCTTAGAGCCCCCATTCCTACCACTTTCCACTATAGCATATTCTTCTGCAACTAATTCAAGCTTTGTACTAGCTAAATGTTCAACTAATTTTCCTTCTAATGATCCCTTATAATTCTCTCATTATCATTTCTACAAATTTGCACCTCCATCTTCAATCTCCTCGTTGTTTCTATTATCTCTAATGGCTCAATCCTTTTTGTGTGCCCATTGGATCCAATGTTCTCATTTCCTGCACTGATATTCATACCCGTGTCTTCTTCTTCATGACTGTAGGTATATTGACCATCCTCCATGTTATATCTTCAATTGTACTCTTCAATGTCGATCTTAACTTATCCTTGCTGGAGCAGTAATTCTTCAAGAAGCATGCATACAAGAAAACATGTTAATTACACCTCAATTCCAGGTCTATAACATGTTTTTAAATTTTGGAAAATATATGCACTTGATTAGTTTTACCTATTAAGGATATAGGTTTTTTCTTAATTTTTGACTAATTCTAAAGCACTTCTCCAAGATTTTATCCATCAATTTATTACCCTTTGAATTATCCTTCTAATGACTACACCCATACCCAATTTTGACTTCTAAGTTGGAAGTTATGGATCTATACAATCCTTTCTCCTCATGGACATTTTTTCAAACACTTACCTTATGAATTGCATTTTCCCAAAATTTTCACAGATCTAATTCTGAAATTAAGGAATTTCCTTCATTTATGCCTTCGTAAGCTACCCAAATACTCTAACAACCTTCCAATATGGAAATTGCAACACTCAATTCAACATTTGAAAGCTTTAAACAAATTTTTTTCCAGTTATTCTCATGGAGAAATTTCATCAAACACTTGCCACACAAACTGCAATTTGTTCATATATCGTTGACTTCTTTCCCATACAATATTAATGCTATAAATTGTAGCTCTAATACCATTATGTAATGTACCCATCCATCTAATTAAGTTGACATGAACATTTTTATATGGAATTGATAAGCAAATAACACTCAACAGTGGAATATACAATGCAGATGGAAAATTAATTCAATACCCATGAGTATGATCAACCATATCAACATATAAAACCCATTTTATGCTCATACATTGAATAATAATAGTTGATACATGGTAATTATATCAATATACATAAACAACACTTCCCTAAAAAGGTAATTACATTTCGTTCATGATTTTGGCCTCTTTTTAGGTACCCATAAGGCCATTTACAATGAATTGGCATGGTTGGAAATTAAATTACATAAAAGAAGTAGAATTATGCCCTCTCCATTATAAGATATGGTTGTAACAACTTCAAATATGCATACAAATATATACTAGATAGCTAAGAATTCCCTCCCGAGCCAAAGATAACTTCCTTTCTTTTATCTTAAGGAATATAAGTACATAATTCTCATATAAAACAACAAAAACAACATTAAACTTCAACACATATATAATAAAATCTATAATATATTTGTCTAGAAGTTATCTACCAAGTGGTTTCAAAATAAGGACATTCCACCCAACCATAGGATCCCTATTGCATCGGTTATCTCTGCAATAGAGGCCACCCTTAAGTCGAGGATATGAATCCACAAGGGCACACTCTTCATATGGTTGGCTCTAATTTCTCTTCTTACAACCCAATTCCCTGTATCATAGTCATTAATTACACCTATAACAATTCTCAATCCACAACCCTCTTTCCCATCATCCTACACAACCCAAGGAATGGGATCCCCTTCTCTTCTTAGAAATCCCTTAAGCTATTCCACTTCCCTCTATGGATTTAACTCAAGCTCGCTAGGAAATCTCACTATTGGGATTCCGGGGAATTATCAATTGTAGCTTATTCCCTCAATGATGGACATTTCCATTTAGTGTAGCCACAATTCTCACTTAATTCTTGGTTGCAGAATTCACAATTAAAATTCAGTATACACTCAATGGTTTGCTCAAGGACAATTTCCCCAATTCCCCAAATAAAGGACGATTCGTAGGGTGAATTCCAATTTTTGATAAGTTTGGCTCTCTAATAATTGAATGGAAATCAACCTTTGAAATCCCCTCTCAAACCTTCATTATCAAACAACCACAATAATTCATTTGCATGGAAAAAGTAAATCTTTTAGTTGCATGACACATATCTCCTTCATGTAATAATCCCCCCTAAGGCTTAATATATCATAATTAGTTGATAATCAAGGGACATAATTAAGTTTTACAAGACTTTGGGTTAAATCCCCTTAGTGAGGTCCTTTTTCTTAGCCTACATAAGCCCTCTTGTATTTCCCCTTTTGTGGAGAGATAGCCCCCTCATTTTTGTCCTTCTCTTATATAGCCAATGATGTAATTTTTATTAACATTAAATGCTTGGCTACAAATTACATTTTCCATATTATATCCATTCATTATGTACGTACACAACACTAAACCAGGGATCAATAATGGGGTATTACATTCACCAATGGATTTGGGTGTTTATACCAAGTTTTCACAATTCTATTTTTACCCAATTTCCATTGACTCTTGGAGAATTATTTCGCTACCTAGAGTTACAAATTGTACACTCCATGAGATTTGAAATTGAGACCTTTTAGAACTATATTAGTTTCATTTCATATCTACTTCATTAATACACTCATAATTGCATTGCCAAATTTGACTTTCATATCTCATTCATGGGCTCATCATCATCAACATTGAGCTCATCATCCATACATAATAAGAGCATGTATTCTCTAGGATTTAAAACTTAATCATACTTTAACAATTGCAACAATATTCATGCTTAGGAAAATTGTTACATATCTACCGATTTCCTAGAGTAGAGCCATGAACCTCATGATTTTAGTTTGACTTCACTTTTATAACCTTCATGTAGCCATTAATATTAATCCAACTCAAGAATCAATTCCATTAGCTCAACATATTGCATACTTATAAAAATTTCCCGAATCCACATTAGGGCCTTTTGTCAAATAGTTGGAGTGCAACTACAAATTCCATCTAAATAATCAAATTTTATGCCCATTATATCCTACTGTTATAAGCTAAGCTCTAATTCCACTCTGTAGAATTTCCAAATGCCTTCCTTAGCCATCAAGCACTACCCACTAGATTCCATTGCCTCATTAAAAATTTATGATGCTAAATTGGACCTCTAACAACAATATAATACAAAATTATTATTCCATTATAAAATAGCAGTGGAAATAACATTGCATATCCGAATTATTTTATTACCCATCTATTTCAAGGCCACATTGGCAAAATAGAAATCCATATACAATGAGATAATCATGAATACTTATATATAATTAAAGCCATTCCCACAAACTAGTTGCTAAGGAGTGATTTACCACCCAACTATAGGAAACAACTAGGGATTACATCCCCAAGCTAGACCGTGATATTGTTGGGTTGCTATATTATTTGCAGTGATAAAACAATCATCCAACTGTCTAGTCAAGGTGGATCGATTGGCTAAAGAATCGACCGACGAGTTAAGTCGAGTCAACGGTTAAGTCGAGGTCGAATTGATCGACTGGGAAGTCGGAAGTCAAAGTGATTTATGGGAAATTTGAAGTCGAAGTGGCCAATAGGAGGTCAACACAAGGTCAAGTGGAAACTTACTGAAGACCGACTAGTAAACCAAATGAAGTCAATTGTAATAGAATCCCAAGATTTGTAGCCAATCATCTATGTGGATCTGTAATTGTTTTTGGGTGTCATGATTTAGGGTTTTTCATGTTGTAAATCCTATAAATAAAGTGTGGTGTGATTGTATTAAGTTGATGTTCCTACTAATCTCTAGCATAAAGTTGTCGGTCATGCAGATGTAAGAGAGATTGGTTGCAGGGTTGTTCTTGTGTAAAACAAGAGAGTATAATGGTGATTGTGTCTAAGTTGTAGACCAAGGTTAGTAATGTAACTCTTTATTTTGAATGAATAAAACAATAAGAAAATAATATGCTCAAGGAATGTTGGTTTTCTTGGTTTTGGGTTTCCAGGGTAAAATATTTGTGTACTGTGTGTGATTGTCATTTATTTCTTCTTTAAATTTGTCTTCTCTTTCCTAGTTGGTTTAGTGTGAATCTTTATTTCTCATAATTTGGTATCATAGCTTTATCCGTTGTTCTATACAAGCCACATCAGATCAAAAGTGAGCAGATCTTGGATCTGAGCTAAATCCTAGGTCTAGTGAGAGTTGTAAGTAAGAGATATTTAAAGTTGTGCTTGGAAGAATGGAAAGTAGTTCGAGGATAGAGATAAAAAAATTCAATGGTCATAATTTTGAGCTTTGGAAGATTAAAATTGAAGATCTCCTTGTAGATCGAGAACAGTGGGAAACAATCTATTCAATTAACATTTTGATAGGTATGCCGAGGGAAGTTTGGGAGAAACTAAAAAGAAGGGAAAGGAGTACGATTCAACTGTCTTGAAAATTTAGTGTTGTTGAATGTCTCGAGAGAATACTCGACCAAGAAACTATGGGACAAGTTGGGAATCTTGTATCGATCGAAATCCTTGGTAAATAAGTTGTTCCTTAGAAATATATTGTATCTTCTTAGTATAAGTGATAGGAGCTCAATAACTGAGCATATGAATGCATTCAACACTATAATAAGCTAGTTATTGTTCATGGATATTAAAATCATCGAGGAGGAGTAATGTATTAGCTTATTATTATTTTTGTCAGACTCCTGGGATATCTTAGTCATGGCTATAGGGAGTAATTTGACCACATTAGCGCTAGAAGGCATGGTTGCATCTCTATTATTAGAATAAATGATATGTAAGAACATGGAAGGATCGACCAAATATGCCTTAATAATGGTGAGAGGTCGATAGAGATAAAGGGAAAATATCCAGTATAAATTATAAGTTGAAGGGTAGATATAAATCCCCAGTTTAGTCGACAAGAAGATGTTATAAATTTGGTAAAGTTGGGAATTATAAAAGGGACTACAAGTCAAAGGAGATAGAAGTTTGTATAGGATTCAATGAGAAGCATTCGACTGAGAGAGACTACTCCAAATAAAGGAGGCAATGTGTATTTCACATTGACCAACACACATTCGGATAAGGATGTTTGATTGATCAAATCAGGAGAATCATTTCATATGAGACCTCATAGAGAATGGTTCTACAAACATGAGAGATATGAAGGGCGAGATGTGTTCTTGGGGGATGAATCGACAGCCAAAACTTTTGCATGGGGAAGATTTTGATTGATACTGCAGGATGGAAGGAGTAGAACCCTTCGAGGTGTGCTACATATTCCGGGTTTGGAAAGAAATCTAATATATGTCATAAAGATGAGTGATGCAGGCGTGAAAACTTTGTTTCAGAAGGATACATGAAAAATGGTCAAGGGTTCAATGGTATTAATGAAAAGAGTTCAGATTGGAACAATATACAAGTTGTTAGGGAATGTCGACTCGACTAGATGAAAAAATATTGTTTCTTCTAAAGTTGACTCGAATTCAACTTGACTTGACTCAACTCAGGATGAGTCAATACAAGCCGACTCAACTGTCTTTTTCAATTATACTCGACCATGTTATGGCACCAGAGGATGGGACACATTATCAAAAAAGGACCTCGACCTATGCATAACAAAGATATGGTCGAAGGTTTTCCTAATTGTAATTTGGAAGTCGATTTTTGTGAGAATTTCACATATATAAAAACAAAATTGGGTTAGGTCCCCATATGGAGCAAAAATGGCAAAGGGGATTATGGAATTAATTCATAGTGACGTGTTTGGGCCTATAATAGTTCCTTCACTTGGTGGATCCATGTATTATGTCTCCTTCATAGATGATTTTTCCAGGAAGACATGGATATATTTCCTAAGGAAGAAATCATAGGTTTTCAATAAATTCAAAGAGTTTAAATCTCTTGTGGAAAACTAGATAGATAAGATGATCAAGGTGTTGAGAACTAACAATGGTAGTGAATTCTGTCGAAAGGACTTTGAGAAGTTTTGCAAGTAGTGTGGCATAACATGCCAAAACACCACACCATATACCCCACAAAAAAATGGAGTTGATGAGAGAATGAACATGACATTTATGGACAAGGCAATGAGAATGCTTAGTGGTGCAGGGCTCACACAAGAATTCTGGGTAGAGGCAGTCGACACAATAAAGTATTTGGTAAATAAATCTCCTTGATCAACACTGGTCGACTTAACTCCACATGACGTATGGTTTGGTAACAATCCTTCACTTTCACATCTCAAAGTATTTGGATGTGATGCATTTGTGCATGTTCCCAAGGAAAAGAGGAGAAAATTGTACAAGAATGAAGTCAAATGTATTTTCACTGGATACAAGGATGGAATGGAATAATATAAACTATGGGATCCTGCATCAAGGAAAACAATGTATAGTCGAGATGTGGTCTTCAGGGAAGTTGGAGGAACCTTCAATTCTAAAAAGGTTCAAACAAATAAAGATATAGAGAAGTTGAGGTTTGAATTGAGGAACAAAGAAGAAGCCCAATGTATGACATTCTCATTGGAGGAGTAGATGTTTTTCTAGGGATTCAATGGTTGAGAACATTGGGTACAATTTCTACAAACTATAATGAATTATTCATAAGATTTGAATTGGAAGGAATTCAATATGAACTCAAAGGGTTAAAATCTACACCCTCTCATGTCATTTTCTCTCATAGAATTGAAAATCTTGTAAAAAAAATGGTAGTAGTGGAGTTGTGGTTAGACTTTATTCAATGGAAGTGAAGAAAGAAGACGAAAATATCTTGGAGGAATTAAAATGTACCTTGGAAAAGAATCATAGGGTCTTCCAATAAATTCCTAAGAGGCTACCTCAATCTAGAGATCATGAACATCAAATTGAAATAATACCTGAAATCACTCCTAATAAAAGTCATTATATATATCGACATCAACAAAAAGGGGAGATTGAGAAAATGGTACAAGACATGTTGGGTGTAAGTATTATTAAACCAAGTACAAGTTCCTTTTTATCTCTAGTAGTGACGGTGTAAAGAAAATACAATTATTTGGAGAATGTGTCCTGATTATAGAGATCTAAACAAAATCACCATCAATGATAAATTCCCTATTCCAAATATTGATGAGCTTCATGGAGTGGCTTATTTCACAAAGTTAGATGTTTAATGAGGATGCCACCAAATCAAATTAATAGGAGAATACATTCCCAAAACAAAATTTAGAACACATGAAGGCCACTATGAATTCTTGGCCATGACTTTTGGGTTGACTAATGCTCCTACTTTTCAAAACCTTATGAACATAAAATTTCAACCCTATGTTAGAAATTTTTTTGTTGGTTTTCTTTGATGATATACTTATCTATAGAAAATCATGGAAGGATGACATTAAATATGTGGATAATGTTCTACAAATTCTCGAGAACAATCAGTTGTATGTAAAAAGGTCTAAATGTTCTTTTGGGAAAAAAGAAGTAGAGTATTTGGGTCATATTGTTTCATGGTAAGGGGCCAAGGTGGACCCTCAAAAGATTCAACGATCTAGATGCATCTCGGTGGCCATCCACATTTTCCACTGAATCAATGTTTTTGAGCTTGTGATTTTGATAAACCATGATATTCACCCTTTTGATGGGGAATGCAATGTAATACCATCTCCATTTGTTAATTATATACATCATGTAATGATTTCCTAGTGGCCTGATGTACATTCCTATAGTGATAATGCACCATATCCCATTAGGACTCCGTAGTTAAGAGCAGTTGGGCTAGAGTAGTATTGGGATGGGTGAACTCCTGAGAAGTCCTAGTGTCTTACATGCCTATGGAATTTTGTAAAGTTAGATCAATTTATCCCACATGCATCATGGGAATTATTCTCCTCTCACTCTCTCATATATAATTGAGGTGAAGGAGGCCCTTTGAGCATGAAATGGAGTGTGATGTAATTATTATTGTGAATGAGTGTAGACAACATCTATTTCTCTTCAGAGATAAGCTACTATCATTCTAGCTAGTTTGAGTTTGTGTTCTACAATATTATGTTATTCATTAATAGAAGTTGGGTTTCACTGTATTTCCATGTTCTCTGCTATATTTTCATTTGTATCTCATTTTGTTCTCAACATAATCCAAATAAGTGGTATCATAGTATTTTTCTCCTTGTTATTTCTTGGTGCATTTACCCAATGAGGTCAGGGTATAGAAAGTTGGGTCTCAAGCTAGTTTCACTTAGGGACGACATATCTCACCAACCAAAGTGACCTCCCATGGTGGAATAAAATAGAGATGACAGAGAAGGAGATCCTTTCAAGATGTTTCTCAAGGAATCCCTCACGTGACATAGGAACAAGACGATGGACAACTTGACTCAGATCCTTCAAAAACTATCGATGGTGGTCGAGGCATCTTTAAGAAGCAACCATTTCAGAGGTGTGGCACCCTTCAAGGTATAAGTTATTTTTGATATCCCTTGAAGGCCAAATAGATGAACATGCTCTAGAGAAATGGTTGAATCTACTATAAGGTTATTACTTTGTTCGAATTTTTTTTGATGGTGAAATGATCACCTTTACGCTCCTTAAATCTCTTTCCCATGTCAAAGCTTGGTGGGAATATTACTGGGAGAGGCACATCACAGATGAATCTACACCATTATGGAGGGACATTATGGAGAAAACCCACCTCGACGACCTTTGTGGATTCCCTCAAGGATGAGTTTTACCTTGTTGGAAGCTATGATGATTAGTATATGAGATGGATGACTCTATGTTAAGAAAGAGACCAAATAGTGATATAGTATACCAACATCTTCCATACCCTATGATTAAATCTAGGAATTCAATATTATGAGAGACACCTAGTTCTAAAGTACCACATTGGCCTACATAGGTACATCAAAATAGAGATGGATTTCTTGGAAATATCCTCACTGGGAGCTACTTATAGATATGTTGTCAAAATTGAGAAATTTTTTTAGAAACAAAATAAGTGAGAGTTCAGGTCTGTAAATTTTCAACAAAATATGCATGGAAAGGGTGGCCCTAACACACAAAACAAGGGAAAAATAAAGGAAGGCCAACCTCAGGAAAACCAGTCCAAGCCGTAGGAAAAAAAGGGTAACAAGAAGATGAAGAAGGACACTGGAAAGTGGTGTGAGTTCCAAAAAATCCCCTGGCACAACACCGATGAATGCCTCTCAAAATAGTCATTGTTGGCCGAGATTAAAGAAAATGAGTCAGACCCTGACTCGGACTCTAATTCAGAATAGGGAAAGTGGATCATCGATGCAGAACCCAGTGCTACCATCGCAACCACAAATATCAAACCAGACGAGTTGGAGGAGATTGAGGAGTAAGAGTGCCTCTTCCATTCACATATTTGGGTGAAGGGTGTTGATGCATGGTAGCATTGGACAAGTATTTAGGCATAGGTCTATGTGTCTAGATGTGTGGAAATCATCCAAATCCTTCTTTCCTTTAATTAAAGTTAATTAAATGGATTATTAAAGTGAAGTGCTTTTATTAATTAGATGAGTTATTTATTTAAATGCTAAAAGTAATTAGTGTTTAATATTAGCCATATATCTCAAGTGAGGTGAGAAGTAATCTCAATCATCAATCACTTTGAAGATTAGAGTTAGGTTATAAATATAAATTATAAAAGCAAGGCTAGGGTAAAGGAGAAGACACGTGTCATGAGAGAGTCGACATATGGGGTTGGATCATAGAGGACTATGATTAAAGGAGATCTTGGATAGGTGGAGAAGGAATTCCATCTAAATATTAGGTCAAGGAGAAGAGAGACCTGACACAACCACAAGTGGATTTGAGCAGAGTGAAGACACATGAAAGGTTCGCGCTGTACGTATTTTTCCATATAGTATTTGTAGTCGTGTATGTGGGTCATCGTGGAGACAGTTGTGTATACGTGGGCATGCTTAAGCAAATGTGCGTACACCTAAAAAAGAATGAAAATATGGGTCATACAATAGATTAGACTTTTCCATGTTTGTTTGCAGTTGTATTTCTCTCAGTGGGCCATTATCCCTATTATAGGAGACATGCTTTTATCATAATAAAATAATTCTCAACATTGGTTTTCCCTCTATTTTGTTTCCAGGGGTATCTACCCAAAAATATTTGTGTTTATGTCTGCATGATTTGGTTTCCAGTTTTGCTTCAACTAGATTTATTTGAGTTGAATATTCCATCAGTGTATTTTTGTTTTGTGAGTTGCTAACTTGATTTGCAATAAGGAAATCACTAGATAACAATATACCTAGGTGTTGAAGTAAGAGGTTTTCAACATGGTATCAGAGTGCATGCTCTGAAGGGAAGCCATATCTCATATTCATAGAAATTGATAGAAGATCTATTAGATATGTAGGAGATCTTAGCAGATTCATAACCAACATGAAGAAATCAAAGGACACATTTTAGGGAAACAATCGTACTGAGACATAACTTGGGTTTTGCAGGTTTACGAGGTTGTACGTAGGTTATAGAGTGGACATGCGCGTACATATGTGGATATCTTTAGAGACATACGTGTATACACAGGTTGCAGTAAGCATAGGTGCATACATACATGGGTTCCAATGGTGACATGCACATATAAATTCGTATAGGTCAGTACAGGGGTAGTTTCAACAACATGTTATTTCCAGGGTAGCTTATCAGGTCTAAGGGGTGGAATTAGTACCTTTGAGAGTTGAAGACAAATTGGATGGAGCATCAAACTTCCTATCTTGGAAAGAAATATTAACTCCAACATTAAAGGAGTATGACCTTTGGGAGTTAGTGGACAAATTAGTTGCTCCATCGACAGATCCGGTAGCTTTGGCAGCTCATGAGAAGAAGGATATAAAAGCACATAGGTTCATCTTGGATTCAGTGAAGGATCATCTAATTCCTCACTTATCCAAGATGAAGATGAACAAAGAGATGTTTGATGCCTTGGTAGGTTTATTCAAGAGCACTAACATGAAAATGAAGATGGTCTTACAGAATAGACTCAGATCAGTACATATGTCTAGATCTAATAATGTTACCAGTTATTTCATGAGGATCACATAGGTGTGTGATCAACTTTCATCCATAGAGGAGAAAACGAAGGACATAGAGCTCATGAATGTTCCATTTAATGGTCTTCCCAAGTCATGGGAACCATTTGTCAAGGGATTCTATGCTAGGGAGAAACTCCCAGATTGGCAGAGACTTTGGGATGATTGCATCTGGGAAGAGACTCAGTAGGAGTCTAAGAGCAACAAGAAAGGAAGTAGTGATGAGAAATTTTCTCTTGTAAGTAATACAAGGAAGGGAAAAGGAAAGAGTTCTAGCAAGAAGGGTAACAATGATGGAAGATCATCACAGCTAGGTAAGAAGAAGGAATTTAGTATAATCAAGTGCTTCTCATGTCATAAGAATGGACATTTTGAATCTAAGTTTCCAGAGAAGAAGGGTAAATAAAATATGTAAACAAAAACATCAACATAGATGTAGCTTGATGAGTTTGTAGTGAAGTTTGAGAAGGATTACTCACTAGTTTCTTGCCTTTCTACCAACACAATTGCGAGGAGTGCTTGTTTCTTGGACAATGGTGCATCTCGTCATATGACAGAAGTATGTGAGATATTTAGTAGTATGATGGAGAGGGACTCATATATTCATGTGAAACTTGGTGATGATGCCAAGTGTGAAATGAAGGAAGAGGGAAAAATTATGTTCCATCTTGAGTTAGGAGGTTCGTTTGATGCCAAGGATGTGCTTTACGTACCAGGTTTGAAGAAGAATTTTCTCTCAATCTTAGCTATGGAGGAAAAGGGGTTTTCCATTAATTTTTAGAGAGGGAAAGTACTCATACGTCCAAAGAAACATATCCCAGACAATGAAGTGATCGTTGGGTTTAGAGAGGGCACTTTGTATAGGTTTCAAGGAAAATCCTATTCAGGATTTGGTACACAAAAGTGAGAATGTGTGTGAGTTGTGGCACAGGAGGTTGGGACACCTAAACTATAGGTAATTGTTGATTCTTAGGGGGATTGTTACAGGTCTTCCAGAGTTCAATATTGAGCATCAGGGAGTGTGTAGAGGGTGTGCACTTGGAAAGAATGCCAAGGCATATTTTCCAAGGAGTGAGAGTAGGTCCAAGGGGATCTTGGATATTATCCATTCAAATGTGAGTGGGCCAATGTTAGTAGCATCAATAAAGGGATCGTCATACTATATGGCATTTATTGATGAATTTTCCAAGAAAACTTGGATCTTCTTTATGAATACCAAGGATGAGGTCTTTTGTTGGTTAGAGATTTCAAAGCTAAAATGGAGAACCAAACATGGAAGAAGATCAAGGTCACGAGGTCAGATAATGGGGGAGAGTACACCTCCAATGACTTCAAGGATTTATGCAAGGAGGTAGGGATCAAGAGGGAGCTGGCAATCTCATACAATCCTAAAAAAGACCTGGTTGCATAGAGAAAGAATCGATCCATCATCGGTTCTTCCAAGGCTATGATACATGACCAGGAGTTTCCTATGGTTCTTTGGGCAGAGGCGTGTAACACGATAGTATATGTGTAGAACATGAGTCCTCAATGAATATTGGGGGACAAGACTCCGGAGGAGGAATTCTCATGAGTTAAGCCAAAGATAGGACATGTGAGGATATTTGGTTGTCTAGTCTACATCCATATTCCTATGGAGAAGAGGACAAAGCTAGAGCCTTCAGGATAGAAGGGTATATTTTTGGGGTACAATGAGACCTCAAAGGCTTACTGGATCTTCATTCCAGCATAGCGAAAGACAATTATGAGAATATATGTTAATTTCAAGGAGAAATTGGCATCTATAAGATCTCAGGAGTCATCAACAATGACATAGGAAAAGGAGGAACAAGCTTCGAAGGATGAGAAATAGTCAACAATTTATACTTCAGGTGGGGAGGAGGATTTAGCCCCTTCTGATCCTATTAGGAGACCTAGGTGTCTATTACATATATTGAAGGATGTTGGTGAGGATCCTAGTAGTGCATTTAGAGAGAGTAGGCCTATGAAGAAATTTACGAACTATATGGAACTTATGAGTAGCATCATTAATGTCGAGCCTTCCAGTTTTGAGGAAGCAACATATCAACATAAATGGAGGGATACCATGGTAGAGGAGTACACCTTTATTATGATGAGTGATGTTTGGGAAATAGTGCCAAGACTTGAGGGGAAGTAAGTAGTGAGTTCCAGGTGTCTCTACAAGATCAAGCATGTTGTAGATGGTAGCATCGAGAAGTTCAGGGGGAGGTTTCTAGTGAGAGGGTTCTCCCAAAAAGAGGGATTGGACTACAAGGAGAAGTTTTATCCAGTTTCCAAGTATGATTCTATTCGATTTGTTATTTATATTGCTTCAGTTATGAGGTGGAGGATACATCAAATGGATGTGAAAACAACCTTACTCAACAGGATCATTGAGGAGGAAGTATACATAGATAAAAATCAAGGATTTGAGGTACATGGGAGGGAGTCTCATGTGTGTAGGCTTAAGAAATCCTTGTACAGACTCAAAAAAGAACCCAAGGCATGGTATTACAGGATTGAC
>ML782013.1:884652-898635 GCA_009831015.1 Picea engelmannii | reverse complement strand
TTTTCAATTCTATGAGAGAAAATGACATGAGAGGGTGTAGATTTTAACCCTTTGAGTTCATATTGAATTCCTTCCAATTCAAATCTTATGAATAATTCATTATAGTTTGTAGAAATTGTACCCAATGTTCTCAACCATTGAATCCCTAGAAAAACATCTACTCCTCCAATGAGAATGTCATACATTGGGCTTCTTCTTTGTTCCTCAATTCAAACCTCAACTTCTCTATATCTTTATTTGTTTGAACCTTTTTAGAATTGAAGGTTCCTCCAACTTCCCTGAAGACCACATCTCGACTATACATTGTTTTCCTTGATGCAGGATCCCATAGTTTATATTATTCCATTCCATCCTTGTATCCAGTGAAAATACATTTGACTTCATTCTTGTACAATTTTCTCCTCTTTTCCTTGGGAACATGCACAAATGCATCACATCCAAATACTTTGAGATGTGAAAGTGAAGGATTGTTACCAAACCATACGTCATGTGGAGTTAAGTCGACCAGTGTTGATCAAGGAGATTTATTTACCAAATACTTTATTGTGTCGACTGCCTCTACCCAGAATTCTTGTGTGAGCCCTGCACCACTAAGCATTCTCATTGCCTTGTCCATAAATGTCATGTTCATTCTCTCATCAACTCCATTTTTTTGTGGGGTATATGGTGTGGTGTTTTGGCATGTTATGCCACACTACTTGCAAAACTTCTCAAAGTCCTTTCGACAGAATTCACTACCATTGTTAGTTCTCAACACCTTGATCATCTTATCTATCTAGTTTTCCACAAGAGATTTAAACTCTTTGAATTTATTGAAAACCTATGATTTCTTCCTTAGGAAATATATCCATGTCTTCCTGGAAAAATCATCTATGAAGGAGACATAATACATGGATCCACCAAGTGAAGGAACTATTATAGGCCCAAACACGTCACTATGAATTAATTCCATAATCCCCTTTGCCATTTTTGCTCCATATGGGGACCTAACCCAATTTTGTTTTTATATATGTGAAATTCTCACAAAAATCGACTTCCAAATTACAATTAGGAAAACCTTCGACCATATCTTTGTTATGCATAGGTCGAGGTCCTTTTTTGATAATGTGTCCCATCCTCTGGTGCCATAACATGGTCGAGTATAATTGAAAAAGACAGTTGAGTCGGCTTGTATTGACTCATCCTGAGTTGAGTCAAGTCAAGTTGAATTCGAGTCAACTTTAGAAGAAACAATATTTTTTCATCTAGTCGAGTCGACATTCCCTAACAACTTGTATATTGTTCCAATCTGAACTCTTTTCATTAATACCATTGAACCCTTGACCATTTTTCATGTATCCTTCTGAAACAAAGTTTTCACGCCTGCATCACTCATCTTTATGACATATATTAGATTTCTTTCCAAACCCGGAATATGTAGCACACCTCGAAGGGTTCTACTCCTTCCATCCTGCAGTATCAATCAAAATCTTCCCCATGCAAAAGTTTTGGCTGTCGATTCATCCCCCAAGAACACATCTCGCCCTTCATATCTCTCATGTTTGTAGAACCATTCTCTATGAGGTCTCATATGAAATGATTCTCCTGATTTGATCAATCAAACATCCTTATCCGAATGTGTGTTGGTCAATGTGAAATACACATTGCCTCCTTTATTTGGAGTAGTCTCTCTCAGTCGAATGCTTCTCATTGAATCCTATACAAACTTCTATCTCCTTTGACTTGTAGTCCCTTTTATAATTCCCAACTTTACCAAATTTATAACATCTTCTTGTCGACTAAACTGGGGATTTATATCTACCCTTCAACTTATAATTTATACTGGATATTTTCCCTTTATCTCTATCGACCTCTCACCATTATTAAGGCATATTTGGTCGATCCTTCCATGTTCTTACATATCATTTATTCTAATAATAGAGATGCAACCATGCCTTCTAGCGCTAATGTGGTCAAATTACTCCCTATAGCCATGACTAAGATATCCCAGGAGTCTGACAAAAATAATAATAAGCTAATACATTACTCCTCCTCGATGATTTTAATATCCATGAACAATAACTAGCTTATTATAGTGTTGAATGCATTCATATGCTCAGTTATTGAGCTCCTATCACTTATACTAAGAAGATACAATATATTTCTAAGGAACAACTTATTTACCAAGGATTTCGATCGATACAAGATTCCCAACTTGTCCCATAGTTTCTTGGTCGAGTATTCTCTCGAGACATTCAACAACACTAAATTTTCAAGACAGTTGAATCGTACTCCTTTCCCTTCTTTTTAGTTTCTCCCAAACTTCCCTCGGCATACCTATCAAAATGTTAATTGAATAGATTGTTTCCCACTGTTCTCGATCTACAAGGAGATCTTCAATTTTAATCTTCCAAAGCTCAAAATTATGACCATTGAATTTTTTTATCTCTATCCTCGAACTACTTTCCATTCTTCCAAGCACAACTTTAAATATCTCTTACTTACAACTCTCACTAGACCTAGGATTTAGCTCAGATCCAAGATCTGCTCACTTTTGATCTGATGTGGCTTGTATAGAACAACGGATAAAGCTATGATACCAAATTATGAGAAATAAAGATTCACACTAAACCAACTAGGAAAGAGAAGACAAATTTAAAGAAGAAATAAATGACAATCACACACAGTACACAAATATTTTACCCTGGAAACCCAAAACCAAGAAAACCAACATTCCTTGAGCATATTATTTTCTTATTGTTTTATTCATTCAAAATAAAGAGTTACATTACTAACCTTGGTCTACAACTTAGACACAATCACCATTATACTCTCTTGTTTTACACAAGAACAACCCTGCAACCAATCTCTCTTACATCTGCATGACCGACAACTTTATGCTAGAGATTAGTAGGAACATCAACTTAATACAATCACACCACACTTTATTTATAGGATTTACAACATGAAAAACCCTAAATCATGACACCCAAAAACAATTACAGATCCACATAGATGATTGGCTACAAATCTTGGGATTCTATTACAATTGACTTCATTTGGTTTACTAGTCGGTCTTCAGTAAGTTTCCACTTGACCTTGTGTTGACCTCCTATTGGCCACTTCGACTTCAAATTTCCCATAAATCACTTTGACTTCCGACTTCCCAGTCGATCAATTCGACCTCGACTTAACCGTTGACTCGACTTAACTCGTCGGTCGATTCTTTAGCCAATCGATCCACCTTGACTAGACAGTTGGATGATTGTTTTATCACTGCAAATAATATAGCAACCCAACAATATCACGGTCTAGCTTGGGGATGTAATCCCTAGTTGTTTCCTATAGTTGGGTGGTAAATCACTCCTTAGCAACTAGTTTGTGGGAATGGCTTTAATTATATATAAGTATTCATGATTATCTCATTGTATATGGATTTCTATTTTGCCAATGTGGCCTTGAAATAGATGGGTAATAAAATAATTCGGATATGCAATGTTATTTCCACTGCTATTTTATAATGGAATAATAATTTTGTATTATATTGTTGTTAGAGGTCCAATTTAGCATCATAAATTTTTAATGAGGCAATGGAATCTAGTGGGTAGTGCTTGATGGCTAAGGAAGGCATTTGGAAATTCTACAGAGTGGAATTAGAGCTTAGCTTATAACAGTAGGATATAATGGGCATAAAATTTGATTATTTAGATGGAATTTGTAGTTGCACTCCAACTATTTGACAAAAGGCCCTAATGTGGATTCGGGAAATTTTTATAAGTATGCAATATGTTGAGCTAATGGAATTGATTCTTGAGTTGGATTAATATTAATGGCTACATGAAGGTTATAAAAGTGAAGTCAAACTAAAATCATGAGGTTCATGGCTCTACTCTAGGAAATCGGTAGATATGTAACAATTTTCCTAAGCATGAATATTGTTGCAATTGTTAAAGTATGATTAAGTTTTAAATCCTAGAGAATACATGCTCTTATTATGTATGGATGATGAGCTCAATGTTGATGATGATGAGCCCATGAATGAGATATGAAAGTCAAATTTGGCAATGCAATTATGAGTGTATTAATGAAGTAGATATGAAATGAAACTAATATAGTTCTAAAAGGTCTCAATTTCAAATCTCATGGAGTGTACAATTTGTAACTCTAGGTAGCGAAATAATTCTCCAAGAGTCAATGGAAATTGGGTAAAAATAGAATTGTGAAAACTTGGTATAAACACCCAAATCCATTGGTGAATGTAATACCCCATTATTGATCCCTGGTTTAGTGTTGTGTACGTACATAATGAATGGATATAATATGGAAAATGTAATTTGTAGCCAAGCATTTAATGTTAATAAAAATTACATCATTGGCTATATAAGAGAAGGACAAAAATGAGGGGGCTATCTCTCCACAAAAGGGGAAATACAAGAGGGCTTATGTAGGCTAAGAAAAAGGACCTCACTAAGGGGATTTAACCCAAAGTCTTGTAAAACTTAATTATGTCCCTTGATTATCAACTAATTATGATATATTAAGCCTTAGGGGGGATTATTACATGAAGGAGATATGTGTCATGCAACTAAAAGATTTACTTTTTCCATGCAAATGAATTATTGTGGTTGTTTGATAATGAAGGTTTGAGAGGGGATTTCAAAGGTTGATTTCCATTCAATTATTAGAGAGCCAAACTTATCAAAAATTGGAATTCACCCTACGAATCGTCCTTTATTTGGGGAATTGGGGAAATTGTCCTTGAGCAAACCATTGAGTGTATACTGAATTTTAATTGTGAATTCTGCAACCAAGAATTAAGTGAGAATTGTGGCTACACTAAATGGAAATGTCCATCATTGAGGGAATAAGCTACAATTGATAATTCCCCGGAATCCCAATAGTGAGATTTCCTAGCGAGCTTGAGTTAAATCCATAGAGGGAAGTGGAATAGCTTAAGGGATTTCTAAGAAGAGAAGGGGATCCCATTCCTTGGGTTGTGTAGGATGATGGGAAAGAGGGTTGTGGATTGAGAATTGTTATAGGTGTAATTAATGACTATGATACAGGGAATTGGGTTGTAAGAAGAGAAATTAGAGCCAACCATATGAAGAGTGTGCCCTTGTGGATTCATATCCTCGACTTAAGGGTGGCCTCTATTGCAGAGATAACCGATGCAATAGGGATCCTATGGTTGGGTGGAATGTCCTTATTTTGAAACCACTTGGTAGATAACTTCTAGACAAATATATTATAGATTTTATTATATATGTGTTGAAGTTTAATGTTGTTTTTGTTGTTTTATATGAGAATTATGTACTTATATTCCTTAAGATAAAAGAAAGGAAGTTATCTTTGGCTCGGGAGGGAATTCTTAGCTATCTAGTATATATTTGTATGCATATTTGAAGTTGTTACAACCATATCTTATAATGGAGAGGGCATAATTCTACTTCTTTTATGTAATTTAATTTCCAACCATGCCAATTCATTGTAAATGGCCTTATGGGTACCTAAAAAGAGGCCAAAATCATGAACGAAATGTAATTACCTTTTTAGGGAAGTGTTGTTTATGTATATTGATATAATTACCATGTATCAACTATTATTATTCAATGTATGAGCATAAAATGGGTTTTATATGTTGATATGGTTGATCATACTCATGGGTATTGAATTAATTTTCCATCTGCATTGTATATTCCACTGTTGAGTGTTATTTGCTTATCAATTCCATATAAAAATGTTCATGTCAACTTAATTAGATGGATGGGTACATTACATAATGGTATTAGAGCTACAATTTATAGCATTAATATTGTATGGGAAAGAAGTCAACGATATATGAACAAATTGCAGTTTGTGTGGCAAGTGTTTGATGAAATTTCTCCATGAGAATAACTGGAAAAAAATTTGTTTAAAGCTTTCAAATGTTGAATTGAGTGTTGCAATTTCCATATTGGAAGGTTGTTAGAGTATTTGGGTAGCTTACGAAGGCATAAATGAAGGAAATTCCTTAATTTCAGAATTAGATCTGTGAAAATTTTGGGAAAATGCAATTCATAAGGTAAGTGTTTGAAAAAATGTCCATGAGGAGAAAGGATTGTATAGATCCATAACTTCCAACTTAGAAGTCAAAATTGGGTATGGGTGTAGTCATTAGAAGGATAATTCAAAGGGTAATAAATTGATGGATAAAATCTTGGAGAAGTGCTTTAGAATTAGTCAAAAATTAAGAAAAAACCTATATCCTTAATAGGTAAAACTAATCAAGTGCATATATTTTCCAAAATTTAAAAACATGTTATAGACCTGGAATTGAGGTGTAATTAACATGTTTTCTTGTATGCATGCTTCTTGAAGAATTACTGCTCCAGCAAGGATAAGTTAAGATCGACATTGAAGAGTACAATTGAAGATATAACATGGAGGATGGTCAATATACCTACAGTCATGAAGAAGAAGACACGGGTATGAATATCAGTGCAGGAAATGAGAACATTGGATCCAATGGGCACACAAAAAGGATTGAGCCATTAGAGATAATAGAAACAACGAGGAGATTGAAGATGGAGGTGCAAATTTGTAGAAATGATAATGAGAGAATTATAAGGGATCATTAGAAGGAAAATTAGTTGAACATTTAGCTAGTACAAAGCTTGAATTAGTTGCAGAAGAATATGCTATAGTGGAAAGTGGTAGGAATGGGGGCTCTAAGCTTAAGTGGACAACACAATTCTCAAATGAGGAAGGCTTCCAAAGTAGTTTCAATTCAGGAAAAGGAGTATATGATGATATATGAGAATATCGAGTGAGAAAATAACTAAGGAAGACTACAAATAATTCATAATGATGCTTATACCATGGTGTGGAGGTACACATTGGATGAGAAAAGTAGGGTAGTCAAAGGTGTTGGTTAATTAACAGGTTGAAGGTTTGACCAAGGATGGCTTAGAGGAGTACCTAGAGAAAATGACAACACCCTTGATGAGTATAAATGTTCAATATTAGAGTATTATAGTAATAATTGTTGGCAGGGTGGCTAAATGTATTGAATGGAGAAGGCTCATATTTCTTGCAAATTGTATTTCATGATCAATCATGATGAAAGAAGGAATTGAGAATGATTGATTGTTCCTTAAGCTAATATGGATAATAGAGAAGGTTTTTGGAATCTCTTATTCATGGTAGTTGGTAATTGTATACAACAAGGAAATAGTTATAGGTATACGGGGCCTAGAATATACCAAAAAGTACATATGACATCCTTATGCATAAAGGATAATGTAAATATTTAAATCTTGGAGATAATGAAGGGAAACTATGTAATGTAATGTAGGTAGTAGAGGATAATTGCAAAATATGAAATTATGGAAACCTCGTATGGTAGAAGTAATCTACCAAGAAAAGAGAACAATGACTTCTTGAGGTGATGTGTGGCTCATATGGTGGAAGAACCATTTTTGGGAGAAATTCATATATATATATATATATATATATATATATATATATATGCTTGGAAGATTTGTGGGTTATGAACTAACAACTTATATGTAAATATTGTGAAAGAAATAATGATTTTTCACTCACTTGGATGTTTCTAATGGAGGAATAAAGCACTTCATAGTGTGGATTTGTCGTATAAGGTAGAGTAGAAATTGGTTGAGAATAATCCAATGAAATGAAGAGAAAATTCCAAAATTAGATAAAGGTTATGACAACTAGAGATAAGGGCATGCAATGCCATAAGATGGATTCTTAAGCTACTAGAAGATATTGCAGCAATGAGGAAATGACTCCAACATTAAATGTAAATTGTTGGATGAGATAAAGGTAGGAAATGTTGAGTGCATTCTTAGTAAACAAAGGGTAGAAATTGAAAGTATAACATAAGATATTTTTACTTCCAAATGGGAAGCACGAGAGGGAATATGAATTGAAAAGAGTAAAAATGCTTGGTATTGGTTGTAAAAACAATGGACTTTGAATTCAGGCAATATGAAGCTAGAGTGATATAATTGAAACATTACAGTGTGTTGGAAAATGTTGAAAAATGAATTTAATGTTGGGGAAATATTTACCAAGGAAAGGATGTAGTGAATGAAGCTTATATTGCTACTATGGGTTGTAAATGAGGAAAGACCAAGTTGGGCTTTGTTGAAATTGTTCCAAGAAAGGGAGAAATGATACACTGATAGAAGATTGGAAAGACAACTCAAAAGAAGAATTAAAAAAATTGGTTATTGTAGTCAAATGGGACATGAGGGCTGCCAAACACTGCAAAGGAATCTGCAAAAGGATAAAGTAAGATATAAGATGCTAATAAGACTATTGTAGAAAAAATTGGAAAAGAAGGCCAACAAGGAAGAATTCATAAAGAGGGGGATTTATCACCTTAACCTTGTTTTTAGAATAAAATTATATGTTTTTTAAAAAGTAGCAAGCATAAATGTTTATACATGTAGAGAATTTCTACTTGGAGAGAAAATCATAGATATGATCCATGGTATGATTGGAATTAAGCCTCTGGAATTGGATCATCTATAATGTGGAATTCCATGCTATGTAGAGGAGTTGGAAGTGGGAACTCTTAACTCTTCTCTTGATATTTAATTATATTTCTTAAGAATGATAAAGTTGTTATATTTAGACAATTGATTTGCATCTTAACCTTGTAATAGCCATAGAATTAAGATGTGATGTTGCGAGGTGGATACCTAGAGAAAGCATCAAATGGAGTTTTCTAAGGTTTTGTGTGTTAGATTAGTTGTATTATACCACTACTTTGTTTGCAGGATCCATTTAATCCATTGCAATTTTTTTATAAAGAAAAACAATGAAGGTAAGCCTCAAGACATTTGTTCATTATCTAAATTCAACCACCTAACCAAGGATGATAAAAAAGTAAATTCTTGATCCAAAATGGATCCACAATAACAAAAAAAATTGAATGGTTAGTGTCTTGACTCAATGCCAAGCACTCAACAAAACTAGAATTTTTGCTACAAAGGTGACACACATGGCCACCGAAGTTTCTACAAGGTCATAGGATGTGATTAATAGTGTGAAGGGACCCATTCTAGATCAACTAACTACCACTTGCCTTCAAAGTTCCATGTTGTTAATGTCATCACAAAAGAATTAAAATCAAAAGAAATGCATAAATAAAAGGAACTATTGAAGTGAGGAATGGTTATATCCTCTCTCAAGCATTTTTGAATCACACTAGGCTAGGTGAGATAAGAAGGATTGTTACCCTGAGCTTATAGCTTGTTCAAAAATATCAATCAACCCTCAAGAAATAAGTTCTCGGGATTGGTGCTATTATCAAATTTGTATGCTTTGATTTAAAATAAAATTAAATAAAAATAGAAAAAATGCTTGTAAATGAAACTTTATTAGATTTAAATGAAAAAATACAAGATAAAACGCATCTAAAAACTAGTACACAACAAGTCTCAAACTGAGAAGAAATTAGAAAATGATTTTATTGATATCTTTTATGAGTTACAACCAAGTTTCTCTCAACAAACCCCTATGAGGCTTTGGACCAGAATTAGACTTAGAAGTCTAAGGTGTAATTTTGAATCATACAAAGACAACTGGTGTTGAAAGAAAAAGACTGAGACTGAAAATAAACTAGATCAATCCTGTAGGCACATCATAATCTTGACTCTGAAAAATAGCCTGAATCAACACTGAATCTAAATTAAAAAATTCTAATCAAAATAAATAGACTATCAAGATGAATGAATGACTTTCTGAAGCATTTCATAAGTCTATGATTCTCAGTCCTTTATTTTTTCCACCTTTAGAGTAACCCCATTATCAACAAGAGGACTTAGCTCTCAAGAAACTCAGAACTAAATGAATGAATAAGAAATCTCACTTGAGGCAAGAGAAAACCTTATCAGAAGTATTTCGCTCTATTTTCTCATGTATGTTTTGTCATAGCTCTCTTCCTTTTATTCTTCAAAAGTAGTTCAAATGGTTCAACAACTTTTTGCTACTAAAGTTAAATAACTTTAGTTAAGATAGGAAAACTTTATTAATAATAAGGGTAAATAATAATTATTAATAATTAATAGGTGGGATCCCACTAGTTTCTTTTATTTTAATTTAAAAAGATTTCCCTTATGACTCTCGAATAATATGAAAATGTCCACGTATATGGAAGCAAAAATAAAGGAATAAAACATTTATCAAATAAAATCCAAGTCATCACATTTGTACCTCCCAAAAATAGTACAATATTAAAGGTTCCAAGAATTAATATCATGTATTAACTATAAGTGTAAAGTTTTCAAAATAAATTGTCATTAACAAAATTCAAGATGCTTGCTCAACCAATATTGCCTATCCTTGATAAAATGCTTATTTTCCTTCTTCCAACTATGTGTTATATAGGTTGCCCATTGAGGTTTAGTTGACTGATTTGAATTTATTGGAATCGACATCAAAGTGGATGAAAATATGATATTCTTATGCCTCCCTTGTTGCCAAAATATATTTGTCTTTTAAGTCTTTCCTCTTCTGTTACTTCTATTATTTTCCCCGTTGCCTTTATCTAAAAGCATTGTCATTTCAATCAGTTAAAAATCTTCACAGTAAGATAACCATTCATTGAATATCCTTAATACATTTGGCTACTTTATTCTCACTTGTCTATCTAACCATATATTGAGATGTGTATTTGAAGTGAATTGTATTGTGGGCCACCAAAAGGAGTTATACTAGTTTATTTCCAATGGTTGGGATACCCCCCGTGGATTCAAGGAGTTGGACTAAAGTGAAGGGGAAATTATGTTAAGGTGATAGTGGTGTGTTCACTATTTTTTTCTTATCTCCAATAACACCTCTACAAAGGCTGCTAGTTTGGGCAGTAACACCTCGAGTTGACAAAATTAATGCATAGATTATTTACTTTCCTTCCTATGAATTAGAAAGATAATTAAAAAGCCCATCACATGTGACACTTATATGATCGTCAAACCTACTCACCCCAACGTATTGTTTAAGCTCAACTTATTTGGAATTACCATCCATATTATAACCAATTCAAAAAAGTAATTTTTAATAGAAATTACATTTTTTAATTTAGAAAACATTTTTTTTTTTGAAATTTTTATAGATTATATATTTTGTTTTTTTCGCAATATGATATTGATTTACACTATGCATCAAACATTGACTCTCTCTTTTGGAAGTATTATATGGTATATATTTGGCTTTAAATAATCTCAAAATATCCCTTGGCTAAGAAGCCATGGGTGGAGGGGATTTCTTCTGTCAAATTTTTCTAAAGACTTTCACTTAGACTCAATCGCATGAAACAACCTTATATATGGAGAAGACAACCCATGAGAGAAGAAATGTCTCTTTATGGTACTTGAAACTTGGTGGGGATATGAAACACCCTCAATTTACCATTTAACCAAGACTCATTGATAAGTTGATGCCAATATTATTATTATTGATAAGTTGATGCCAATATTATTATTGTTGTTAGAAAGTTTATTAAAGACTTATGTGCCCAAAAAAATAATAAAAAATTACAACATATCCAAGAAGCGAATAATAAAAAATTGCAACATATCCAAGTCCACTTTAAATAAAAGTGAAATGAAGCGCTTGGAGCCACTTTAAATAAAAGTGAATAATAAAAAAGTGCAACATATCCAAGTTCACTTTAAATAAAAGCGAAATGAAACACTTGGAGTAATAGGATCCAAAAATTACACGAATAATAAAAAATTGCAACATATCCAAGTCCATTTTAAACAAGTGCTGCATGGCAGCGTAGTCCCTGCCATGCAAGTAAATTCGAAGCTATGCAAAATTTGTGTAACATAAAGAGATTTTATCCCTTGTTGTCTAAGTTCAGTGCAAGATAACATAACGTTAAATGCTCCTCGTTGTAATACACTGGGTAAGTGAAACTGCATTTTCACACATTTTGTTGATGGCATTGGTCAATCCAAAGCCTAGAGTTGGATGAGCCAATGAACATTTGCCTAGGTAGAGGGTATATAGTATACATAAGCGGACCAACAAGCATTCACCATTCAATGCCTTTCAGTGGTTTTGATGGATAAGCTCCATTCAACACAAATATCTAATTATCTAAACATCACATAACAAACCGATAATGGTTCGATAATTGAAGACATCACAAATCCCTCAATAATGAGAGACACCGCAAATAGATAAAATGTAAATGGAGTCAAATTGGCAGAACTTATGTTCTATCAAATTCCATGCCTCCTTAATTAACACTGAAATTGGAAAAAAAGAAACTTGTTTGGTTACTGTTACTCGCTTGACTTCAAAATCTTTTACGTGAAGCCTTCATACCAAAGGAATATACATGGAAATTGTCCATTGCACAACTCTTTTTTCTACATGTGAAGACGATTCCTCTCCCTCTTGCATTGATTATTTCGTAGAAGCATGGATTTTTTCTCTATGCTTTGGAATGTGGATGGAAGAAGCTTTCTTGCAAAGACTTTTTAGGCATCATTAAATTATCACATCTTGACTATGACTGAGACTATGTTTTTTGGCACTGGCTTGCCACGTTCTGTAAATTGTATGGTGTTCTACCGGTCTGATGGCTTGTGTTCTGATGACCCTATGCGAATTTACCATCGCGAACCTTAATTTGAATATTTATGAAAACTTAAGTTTTAGAAGTTCACTCTACATGTATATTGTGAAGCATAAGTTCAAACATGCATTTAACATCATTTAAATATGATGGCCAACAATGACACTGTATAAGGACTATCCACAGTTTTTTGAGAATTCCATTTTCGTGGGGCCTAGTGCTGTGAGAAAGAAAAGAGTTGAGGAACTTCGCAGATTGTATGGTGTTTTACCATCACACATGCTTATGCATATTTCATACAAATTTTTTACAAGAGAAAACATAAGTAGTAGAAGGAGAGGAAGAGGCAATTGAAGTTGACCGAGTCTAAGAAGCAACACAAGAAGCAAAGGTACCTGCAGTTGCATTTGATCGACGACTTATCTAGAGGGAGGGAGGGAGTTAGGTTTGAATCGAAGGAGAAGACTTGCAAGCAGCCAAAATATCTCATTCTCAGAGTAGGTATCTCTAGTACCAGATGGGAGAAAGATCTTCACTATCGAATGCATGGGAGGGATCAAATTATTATCCTAATATGGTTGGTTCCATCATCCCATCCTTAGTTTGATGTTATTTGAAATCCTTTGCTATAGAAGAGCTGGAGTAGATAGGTTGTTAGTGCAGATGAAGAAAAAGATCTGAACCAAACATAAAAAAACCAAGTAAGTGATGAGTTGTTGTTTTCTTGTTCGATTTTCAGTGTTTAGGATTAGAATCTTATCTAATAAAATTGACTTACAAAGTTTGCAAAATCGAATACTTTATAGCAGACTAGCCTCTCACCCCAAATCTCAGTTAGACTTGCCCACAACTAAACAAATGGAGCTTGTTTCTACCCTAGAAGTTCTTGTACTATCTGAGGAGTGAAGAGAAGTGAAGATATTATGTTTCAAAAATTGGAAGATGCCTCGCAGTGAAGATATTATGCTTCAGAAATTGGAAGATGCCTCACGTAACATGGATTTCTTCATGGATTTATTTATTTGGTTGTGGGGAGAGTGACCGAAATATTGTTTTTGATCCATTGGAGGTAGATTTAGTTATGATTATATAAGATATTGGTTTTCTTGCAAATATTATCTAAACTAAAGGTACTTTTTAGTTTTGAAGTAAGATTTAAAATTGCTTTTACTAACAACTCATCTTCTTCAGATTTAAGAAAACAAGTTAAAGTCCTCCCCCTTACCAATCATGTGGGAGTCATTTTATATGGTGTGGTTTGGTTTTCCTTGAATAAGGGTGATGATGGTGGTTGTTGACAGGGAAGTTATGATAATTTTTTCCACCTTTGAAAAAAATAAGAATAAGAATAATTTATTTTTTCCTTTTTATAATATAAAATGAATTAAATATAGCTTGTT
>ML782013.1:804409-883010 GCA_009831015.1 Picea engelmannii | reverse complement strand
AGGTCAAGGCATTTCAAGAGATGCCTTATTTTCTATGTAAAATAACCATAAATAAACAAATAATAAAAATATATTAAACTATAGTTCTACTCCATTGTAAAGTCATAACGTTTGAATAGTTATTGTGTATGTAATACAAACACACATCATTCCATCATTTTACTACTATGGAAAGTTCTTTTACATCCCGTTAGTCTTTTATACTGATGAAACACAAGCACAGATGCCCACTAAATTCTGAGAGAGGCTTCGACTTTCATGTGTGTCTCTATTTAAATTTTATATTTTCTTTGGTACTATTGGTAATCTCTCTTAGATTATTTCATTCCAGTGTACGATGTTAGTCAAAAGAGAACAATGTCCCAGATTTTCAGATTCATTGGGTTTATTTAACAGGCTAACATATGCACTGTTATTCATCAAAATTGTCTTAATATCTGCTTAAGATGTTTCTTCGTTTTTTGAAAAAAAAAATGTTGATGTTCAAAATATTTCATTCTCGTGTGGTTGTGGTGGTTGTTACAATAATTTTATCTTTGCCCACTTACATTAACAACTGAAATAAATGTTAATCGAATTGGGAAATTTAAACCAGACACGGTGATAGTGAGGGGCATGTTTGGTAAACAACTCGGTGATTTCAAACCCACTCGAGTGACCAGTCTTTTCACATATTCAAATCAAAATGTCACACGTCTATAAATATAATTAGACATCAAGCCAATGCTAGCACCAGGGTTAGAATATTCATCGATTGATTGATTAACATCGTAGTCTAAAAGTATGTCAGTTTGGATTGAAATTTGGCAGATTTGACATGGGTAGAATGTTTATGGAGTGATGGATTTATAGCTTATTGTATGAGTTCAATGTATCTTTTCATTTTTCTATAAATTTGGTTGTATTTGATGAAATCGCCATGGGGAAATAGCCAGTAATTGAAGTGGTAAAATTTGATTGGATAATCGAAATCCGAAGTTTCGACAAAGTTAAACAAATTAAAAAATGATTGTGGTATGTGGATTTGAAGATGGCATGATATACTCAAATCTTGGATTGTATTTTTAGAATGGTTGAGATAGAAAATTGGTGTTGTGTTGCTTAGTTTGTTGAAGGCTATCATGAAACTGTTGTTGATGGGGTTGAGTCTGTTCAAATAGTCGAGCTACATGAAATGACTGTGTGAAGAAGGAATATTTTTTCTTTGTTTCAATCTTGTTGACTAGATTATGTTAGATAGAAGATGCTTGGGTCAAGGTTGTAGTGGTTGCAATGTCCTTCTGTTCACCTTTTGAACAAATTGTGAAGAAGCTGAATTTTGTAGTATGAAATACTACCTTGTGACATTGTTTAGGTGGGACAGCAGTTGGAGCTACCTTCGGTATCCTATAGAGATGACCCCCCAGAGTAATAATGACACTGCGAGGTTGAGACTCATAGATAGCATGGTGCTTCCACATATATGGCTAGCCCAAAAGAACATTATAGACATCCAAAGGGGCAACATCACACAATACATCATCCTTGAAGGGTTGGATGTTGTATGACAATCGACATTTTTGGTTGACATGGAGACATCGTCCCTGGCGAAGCCACTTGATGTTGTATGCCTACGGGTGTGGTGTTGTTGGAAATCCTAATTGTTTGATGACCTCTGCTGAGATGAGGTTCTTCTGTCTTCTGCTATCAACAATAAAATGTAGCGATGTCCCCTTCACCCACATCTATGAATGAAAAAGGTGCTCCCCCTCTTCAAGATCTATTGGTTCTTCTGGTTGAATTGTTGCGGTCGTGACAATAACAGTGGGGTATGCATCGATGATATGTCCTCTACCAGTATTTTCTAAATCATATTCTGAATCAGGGTTTGGATCCTTGTCTTTGATCTTGGCCACCAATGACTGTTTTGAGCGACATTCATCGATGTTGTGCCAGGGTATTTTGTGGAAATCGCACCATTTTCCAATGTCCTTCTTCATCTTCCCGTGACCCTTCTTTTCATGTGGCTTGGATTTGCTATTAGGAGGTTGTTTGTTAGGGTCATATTTATCACACTTTGGTTATTGCAGATTTGCAAACCCAAACTCTCATTTGTTCTGGTGCCTAAATTTTTTCTCGATTTTAACAACATATCTATAAGTAGTTCCTAGTGATGAGATGTAAAGAAACTCCATTTGAGTTTGGATGTACCTATGTAGAGCCCCACAGTATTTCAGAACCAAATGTCACTTAGAATCTTTGATACCCAACTTGGTGCACAAGGTATGGAAGGTAGTGGTCAACTCTGGCACTTATTGGCCCCTCTCTTGACATAGTGTGGTCCATATCATGTATTCGTAATCATAGTTACCAACAGGGTAATATTGTTCCTTGACCGCATCCACAAAAAAATCCCAAGTGGGCTCGACCCCGTATATTCCATAATCCTCTGTGGAAATTTTCTCCCAATATTTTTCCCACCAATGTTGGACATGGGGGAAAGATTTAAGGAGTGCGAAGGTGATCTTTTTCCTGTTTGAAAAGTTGTGAATAGAGAAATAACCTTCTAGCAGATTTAACCATTTTTCTAGGGCATCTGCATCTATTTGTCCTTCAAATACGGGAATATCAAAATTAACTTGTACCTTGAAAGGAGAGGTGCCTCCAAAGTGGTCGCTTGATTAAGACACATCAATTTTTATTGGCAGACATTGAAGGATGTGGGAAACATTCTCCATCATTTTGTCCCTATGTCGGGTGAGAGCTTGCTCAAGCAACGAATTAATAAAATCGTCTGCTCTGTCGTTTTTATTTTCTTCTTCCATGGAGGGTTTCTTGGGCGTGCAAGAGTTGTTTTTCTCAAGAGAGAGAAGATCGACACCCAACTTGCTATACTCGGACCTCGTCGGGGACATGCACTGAAAAAATGATCAAGAGCAGCCTGCTATGATACCAATGATCCAGATTATTTTTGACATGAAATGAGAGCGGAGATATAATAAAGAAATGTACATATATATCTCATATATCCAATAATATAACAAAAATATATCATAGATGAAACCATAAACACATAGATACAGTAATACACAATTTTTATTAATGAGCAAAATGTACAAAACTGTAGAAATACAGAATAAAAGAATGGCTAGAATGGTGGCATCTTATCTCTAAGAAGAGATGTGATGGCTACTCACATTCATAAGAATATGATTACAATGAATATCTAAAGTCATTTTAAATATAAAGACAAATCCAAAACCCTAACCCCAAAAAATGAAAAGCCAACATTTTTGTGGACCCCGTTTTGGGTAGTTTGGTGTATCAACTTCCCAGGGGCATAACTTTGGCATACGATCTCTGTTTGGGGCGCAAAATAGCTTGTTGGAAAGGTATTGTCAAGGATATTAATATTAGGGGCTCAATAAAATCCTTGGTCAATCTTTGAGGTACTCGATCCCGAAAAAACTTCATTTAGGCCCTCAAAATGGCCCTAAAAGTTTAGGAACCAAAAAACTGCTAAAAATAGTAAATTTCCAGAACATTGTTTTGAGCCAGTTGGAATAGGTGGGTGGCCACCGATATCCACCTAGATAAAATTACTATAACATATGAAGTGTCATCAATTGAGTAAAATATTGAGAATGTTGTTCATTCTTTTCCTGTAGATTTATGTTCCAGTATTAGAATAGAATTTGGAATTATCTTTTAATTGTAGTGTGTGTAAAGTAGATTAGATTATATAATTATATTTTCTCTAGAATGTTATATGTTCCATTTTAATTTCTTTAGAAGAATGTTATGAGATTAGTGTTCTATGGAATCACTCTTTTCTTGGTCTCACTTGGTGAATAGAGTTAAATAGTGAGATTACGAACTTGGATCTTAGTGATTTTACTATGTGAGGTGCCACCAAATGTGTTGGGGGATCAAGAATACTGTTAATTCCATTTTTCATTCTATAGTTTATATTTATGATTGCAACAAATTTTTCAAATAGATTAGATTGCATGGTTGTGGCAATTTATTTCTTCTGTGTATATTGCACTGAGAAACTCACAATATCACACAAGACTCTGGGTTAATATATTAAATGATTGTGTATTATGAAAACATCCAAACAATAAGAATACATATATACACATTGTGAATCATGTTGGGTATCTCTCCCAAGAACCCAGACATACTCCTCAAGTATCTCAGGAGTCTAGATAGTCATTTGATAGAGCAAGTGATTCTCTTCGAACCAAGGACCATTGATGAGGCCTATGTGTCAAGAAGATGGAAATCATGTTCGGTATCTCTTCCAAGAACCCAAACGTACTCCTCAAGTGTTTGGAGGGTCTACATAGTCATTTGAGAAAGCAATTGATGCTCTTTAAACCAAGGACTTGTCAGTCAAATTATATGTATAATTTATGAACATTAAATTATCAACCAGGAATCCATAAACTTAGAGATGAAAATTAAATATATGCAGGATCAGAGCCTATCCTATCCTATCTAAAAATCATTTAGAAAGGAAATCTATGAAACATAGTGATCATTGGGGTGTCTTTATGCACTAGTAAAAATAGTAGCAAGGCTTCTCCAAGGGCACCAATCTCAATATTTCACCTACTCTAATGGTCAGGTGTTCAACGGATTTGAAAGAAGAATTTCACTCATGAACTATGGTCTTCAATGGAAGATCTAAACTCTGCAATTATCCACACAACATAAATCTAAATAAATCTTAATCAAAATAAATGAAATCCAATGCAAAAATGAAATAAACCACACTTCATCCATCATTGAATATTTCTTATTATATATCCACCCTAGTTGTAAATCAAGTTGTGCTCAAATTAAACTTTTCTACAATAGTGCTCCATTTGGTATATAGAGAATCCAATGAATGGATATTAAAAGGATAAATCAAATAAAATGCAAACATAAAACACACCATACTTGCAAAAGGAAAAGACTACCATGATCCATTTGGAGTGATCTCAATTCTCCCAAGAACAAGGTAGAAAACTACTCTACAACATCATAAACTATATCAAATCATAAAACATAATGAAACTATAAATTTACAATCCATATGAAAAAAATTCTCAAGATGTTTTATTCACTCCATAATAAGTTGGACATAAGCTCCAAGAGTCATCCCCTTGGAATGGAGAAGGCACTCTTATTTATACATAATTTTCTTTGATAATAAGAAAAGCAACTAATAAATTCAAATCCACTTTTCTTTCATGTAGTTACAACCAATTTGTAAACAATTAGAAGATAATTATCTCTACAAATCCTCTCACAAATCTCTAATATATTTAATAAGAAATCTTATCAAATCTTCCATGATTCTTCTCCATCAAATATGCTTTGAGTGATTATCCCCAAATCGTCCTCAAATCTTCAAAGGTTGAGAATGAAATTCTTATTTGAGGCTAAATGGTAAAATATGGAATTGTTGGAATCTTCAATTTGACCTAAAATCATCACCAAACTAACCCAACTTTCAAATTTAAGTGAGAACATATTATGTTTCTAATATTTAATCAGAAATTCACTTAAAATACTAAAATAAATGCATTGGAAAACAATAAGTCCAATCCCTCATATAAACATTAAAATTGTTTTAATGCAAGGTTACAGGAAAATGGAAAATTATTTAAAGTCAAGGAAAATGATGTGATATAATGGTAAAAAGGATGGCAATTTGGTGACTCAACAGGACCATTGATGAGGCCTATGTGCAAGAACAATGCGTAGAGAACATAGGCCATAAAACAGGGCAACCAAGTGGTTCAAACATAAAGACCAAAAAAATTATTCCAAGGAGGGGAAGAAGAAGTGGAAAGGAAAAAACAAGAAGATGACAACCACTACACATTATTACAAGGATATAAACAACCACTTCAACCATTGCAATATCAATGGTCACACCAAATATAAGTGTTGTATGTTTCATCCATAGATGAATCCAAAGAACCATAAAAAGGATGCAGAGAAAAAGAACATGTTAGGCATGGATTCAAGCAACCAGGTAGAGAGAAACTCGAATGTGGATGAGAAGATTGATTGCACTTCAATGCATAAGGAGGTGAATTTGAGTATCTTTCATCACAAGGAAGAGAAGGAGATGGAAAAACTCTTTCATACTAATATCTAGGTCAAAAAGACCAAGGTAGATGCTCTATTCGATTCTGGTTCATAAGCCAACCTCATAGAAAATGATTTGGTTAGAAAGCTTGGATTGGATATTTATGATCATCAGATCCCATATCCATTGGGATGAATGAATAAGGATGCATAAATCAGAGTCACTAAACAATGTAAGATAAAAAAAATTATAAACACAAATTTTATTGATGAAGTGGAGTTATAAGTAGTAACCCTTGACATCTGTAGTGTAGTATTTGGAAGCCCCTACATATATATGAGGGATGTGATATTCATGCAAACAAAAAAATTGTACCACCTAATCAAGGATGGGAATTCTTACATCATCAATGCACATAAATCCAATATCTCTCTAGTAAGTGTCAACTAAGACAGAAAGTTGATCAGTTCCAGTGAGAAGTATGTATTTCCTTTAGTAAGGGAGATTTAGCCAAAAGACGCTCAGTAAGAGTAAAAGAATCTCTAGAGGGATGTACCAAAAATAAAAAAACAACATTTGGAGGAGTTGTTTCAAGCATACAAAGGAGTTTTCCACGAGCCTAAAGGGATGTCACCTAAGAGGGAATTGTTGGACATTTGGTTGTCATTGATGTCAACGAGTAGTGGATTGATGTCAACTGATGTGATGTGTGTATTTGGAGAAGTCTCCAAAGTGGCCCCCTTATGGCGTAGCTCTAAGCATGGCCCTCACGGGAAGACACTTTGAATAAGTCTACAACAAACCCCTAAGTTTGGTTAAGGATCCCATAGTTGATCATGGAATTAGATCATGAAGGACAGAGTAAATGAGGGTAAATCACTCATGGATGGATAGTCCTCATCATGTTATTTTTGGTGATAGGTGGTACACCACGTAGTTCCTTATGTTTGAGGAGATATTCCCTCTTGAATATGGAATCCCCGAAGTATGGTTAAGAATCCCATAAATGGTTGTTGTTAGTCACTAAAGTTGCACTTGAGTGTGAGAGGGAAATCTAGGGCATCATCAAGTTATTGTAATGGTTTTATGGATAAACATTTAAATTGGTTTTTTAACTGGTCTAAAGGTTGGGGTCAATGATAGTGTATGATATCAATTCATAAAGTAAAAAACAAATCCATATCTCACTAACTTAGTAAATGGTAGTTAGTTCAATAATCAGATGGAAAAATAGTATGAAAGATAAAGAAGTATGTAAGATTTCAATTTGTCCACTCACATATGAAACTCTTAATCCAAAATATCATTCAAGAGAAAAGAGACATGTACTTGAAAACAAATCTGATTATGAACAAGCAAACAACATAATTTCCATTGACTTACTCACAAACAGAAAACAATCAAATACTTTGCACAAGATTAACATCCATTCAAGTAAGAAAAATATAGAAAAATAGATAAGAATAGAAATCTGACCATCAAAAATCCTTTTCCATTTAGTATCAATATGAAATAGTTCTTTGTTTTACAATGTCCTCTCAAAACTAGCTAATGGTTCCCAACCAATCCACACTTAACTTTTCCTTCTACAAAGTTTATATAGAAAGAATACATATTTATCAAGATCCAAGAGAAATGGATCTGAAAAACTCCTCATCTATATTTATTTTCTTGTTTCAAATAATCAAGGAGGAGATTAGACCTGATCTCCAAGTCGAACTAATGAGGTGGATTATCAACTGTTGTCCATGAGGTTTTTTAGGATAATAAATCTGGCAAATTCCTGAAAAATAGGGTCCAAAACTCTCTTCGTATCTCCCAAACTGTGATATTTGTGTAAAAAACGAGAGCTTTTTTGTGAAGGGGCCCGTTCCCAATGAAAACCTATTTTGGTTTCCAAAATTCATCTCTAGCTGCTTTGAAACCTTGCAAAATGTGGTCACTAAAACAAGAAATCATTTATTGTGAAATCTCTGAAAAAATAGGCCTCAAAGATATATTTGAACCTCTTAAACTGTGATAGTTGTGTAAAAACTGAGAGAGGTTTTTGTGAAGGGGCATGTTCCCAACAAAAAACTCTTTTGGTTTCAAAGAATTCATCTCCATAGTTTCATAAACTTCTCTTGAATATAAGGACTAAAACAAGAAAAAAAAAGAGTACTGCCTGTATTTGATTTTTGACTTTCTTCTTTTGATCTTTTATTTGTGTTTTCCTTTTTCTTTATCTTTTTGCAACAATTGCATCCATCCTGTTAACAACCATGTGTGTCTGTAATCTTGTTTGAATGGGAGAAGGAGGTAGAAGATATGATGTAGAAGGAAAAAATAGTCTCTTGAGCAAGAGAACTTATATACTCAAATGACATCATCAAATCCTCTAATAGATTTCTAGGGGAATCAAACTATCTCAAAAATTAATAGTTGTTTCTCGCCATCCTTGGTACCAAAATTGACAATTGGCATTGTAGATATTAATTTTCCCTTGAAATTCTTAATCCAATCAATATTGTTGGAACAATAGCCATTAACTTTGCATATGCTTCAGTCTCATTACCTCCTGTAGCATATATGCTTTCAATATATGTCTACATCACAATTCTCGCTTATTGTTCTAATAAGTCTTTTGTTGGAGATTCATGAACTAAACCTACCTGAGAAATTCATTCTCTTTACTCCCTAGAAGTCTTAGTTGATGGGATAAATAAAGAGTCACCGAGGAATCTGTAATTTATGTAATGGCTCCACTTGCAACAGCTATATGTCCATCATCTTTGCTTAGCACCACATGATCACCAAATTTAAAAGCAGACTAATTGAAAACAAGGATGATCAAGCTCACTTTTAATTTATGGGGTTAATCCTTTTCAATGCTTCTCCTATGAGAAAGGTATTTGTTTTTGATTACATCTTTAAATCCATTAAAAAAGGAGCTTAGTAAAAAATTTCAATTCTTGCAGATACAACATAGACTAAACGCGAATTTGATATAGGGATGGAGTTGATTTGTCAGTACAATTTCATGATATTATGTAAACCTGCAAAAGGAATGATGAAGGTGCATAACCTGATCTTTGGAATGAATACAACTTCACATCCATGATCTGATGTGAATCATAGTGACAGTGGGTTCTCAAGAAAGAATATTAGGCAGAATGTGTCACGTACCCACGAAGTTGGCACATGCAAACTCATGACTACACAGGCACTACAAGAATACCGTTATTCTTGTAACACATTTTCCTTTGATTTAAATTCAAATTTAAAAAGAGGGAAAAGGATTTAGGATGTTGGACTAATCAACCCCTTATCTATATTTAAACTTTTCAAACAAAAATACATGCAAAAACATGGAATCAAAGGCTAATTCAAGTCTTTAAAATCATATCAAAACAAAAAATAGTGTATAATGAAAGCAAGAAAGGATAGGCTAGGTGAAGGTATTTCTTATCAATCATTTGCAAAATCAAGGACTAACACTGGCTCCTTCTGGGGATAAATTTTCATGATGAAACTTTAAGAACTTGTTGACCAATGCCTTTATCTCCCTGATCATCATCAACTTTAACTGTAAATATTTCCATGTCCAGCCATTACTTTATTTGCAATCCAAGAATAACAACCACAAAACTGCAAGTAGTCTTTCCATTGGGCTTATGGAGTCTTTATTACTGGTCATACCAATAAACTAAAAATAGATGGTTCATATGCAATCTTATCCAATCATCCTACTACTTCTAATCAGTAGGAGCAAGCTAATCATTCGATATGAAATTGCCAACATAGCCAATCAAACATTAGAGTGATAGAATGACCAACCAATTTGCGGCTTAATGAGTTAATGAAAAATAGATGAAATTTTTGCAACATAAAGCTAATGGGTAGCCAATACTTACAGCTACAATCTTCTCTAATTCCAAAAACTGCAAAACTTTGAACCTCTGGAAACACCGACTCCATGTAGACGGCTACTGGATCATATATAATATGATACAATTCCATCTAATGAAAAGACCCAAACTGCTCCCTTGCAATTTCTGTTGTATTTGTGAGACCATAATCCAATTGATTTCCTTGAAACAACACATGAACATCACTTATTTTATGATAGTGAACAACAACATCTTGGATAGGCTGATTTCCTTCATCTATTTCTCCAACATCAGATTCATACTCATCAAAAACGGGCTCATTGTTTAGCATGTCAATGAATGATGATGTGAAATTCTGCTCTTCTCCATTTTATGTTGTTGTTATATAAATAAGCTCAACATTGCCTCTTTCACTACCTTCCAAAATATTAGATTCAAAGTTGTCAAAGAGAGGTTGATTGTTGCTCAAGTCAATGGAGGGTAATATGAAATTTTTCTCTTCTCCATTTTCATATTCATCATATATAGGTTGACTATAAAAAAATTCCGAATTTTGAAATTCACAAAATTTTGTTTCATTATGCCTTTCAAAGAAAGAACACAAATGAATAACCTGGTCTTTTGGAACAAAAATTTCATTATGACAACAATCCAATAAATTTGTTATCATACTATCCATGACACTATCATCAACAACATCTTGAAAAACTTCTCCTTGAAAAGAAGAATGAGAGAAATTTTCATGAATGATCAAATCTTCTTCATCATGATAGGATGGAGACTTTTGATTGCTTTCAACTGATAATGATAAAAAAAATTGTTCACCATCAATATAATCTTCAAGAATTTCTTCACTAAAATACTAGCCTTCACAAATATTTCCAGTAGCAAATTATTCATGAAGAGGTCCATTCAAATGGCCATCAAAATTGTTAGGAGCATTATGAGAACATTCCAAAATGTCTTCATTGATCTCATCAGTAAATCCCTCTTGAAATTTTTTTCTAAGAGATTTAAATTGCTCAAAACAATCATTCAAGAGGCACTCGGCAGGATAAATCCTCTTACAATATGAATGAAAAGTAGCATGGAAATCATTTAATGATGAAATACTGGAAACGGGAAGAGATCGGTACCATTGTCTCACCTCTCCTTCCAAGGAGTACATAAACATATTTAGCAATACATACATAAACATATTTAGCAATACATATTCATGATGAATATCAAGATGGTCCATCTATTGATAAAAATCAATCAAGTGTTGTGCAGGATGATCGTGATCATCTCCTCTGAACCTAGGAAGGTAGTCTCCCCATTCATGCATAGTAGGCACAACATTTGGAAAACCAGGAATACCAGAGAAATCAAATGGAGCAAACCTACAAGCCAAAATGGCTTCCATGGCCTTTGACATCTTGTATCAATGGAGTCACCAACAGATTCTTCCTTCATGGAGTCGCCAGGTGAATGATGCATTCAGAAAAAGTGTCCCACTCATGTTCACCATCAAGAGCTATTTGATCGTTGTCGTTCTCCCAAGGATAAATTCTTCGTTCCTCTGTCCCTGGAAATAACGCCAAAAGATGTTAGTCCCTAAAGTTTCACTTGACTGTGAGAAGGAAAGCTAGGGCATCATCAAGTTATTGCAATGGTTTTATGGATAAATATTTAAATTGGTTTTTTAACTGGTCTGAAGGTTGGGGTCAATGATAGTGTATGATATCAATTCATAAAGGCAAAAACAAATCCATATCTCACTGACTTAGTAAATGGTATTTAATTCAATAATTATATGGAAAAATAGTATGAAAGATAAAGAAGTATGTAAGCTTTCAATTTGTCCACTCACATATGAAACTCTTAATCCAAAATATCATTCAAGAGAAAAGAGACATGTACTTGAAAACAAATCTAATTATGAACAAGCAAACAACATAATTTCCATTGACTTACTCACAAACAGAAAACAATCAAATGATTTGCACAAGATTAACATGCATTCAAGTAAGAAAAAGATAGAAAAATAGATAAGAATAGAAATTCGACCATCAAAAATCCTTTTCCATTTAGTATCAAGATGAAATAGTTCTTTGTTTTACAATGTCCTCTCAAAACGGGCTAATGGTTCCCAACCAATCCACACTTAACTTCTCCTTCTACAAAGTGTATATAGAAAGAATACATATTTATCAAGATCCAAAAGAAATGGATCTGAAAACCTTTTCATTGTTACACATTATTTTGGTCACCCTGATGATGATTCTACAAGCATGTGTTCAGGCTCTCAAAAGGATCTTTTGCATGAGAAAAATAACTAATTTATTCCTCTACAAGGCTTGTTTTTAGAAGGAGTCTGCAGGCTAGGAGTAATACATAGTGCAGAAATGCTTGATTTCCTCAGGCTTCTCTATACCTGGCTCGTGGGGTTTCCATAGGCTGCTATATAGGCAAGGTGCGACAACATTTGAAAGATAAAGAAAGGAAGAAGTTCACGAAGGTTCTAGAAGTAGGATCTTCTAGAATGTGAGGTGGCGTCCGTATGATTGTGATCCTATTGGCTTCTCTGATTTGGTGGGATCATCCTCATCTCTTTAACCACTTCTTCTTCTCCTATATAATGATAGGTTTCTCATGGAAAAGGTTAAACAAGATTGAGAAAGGAATTGTTGAAAGAATAGGGTGAAGACTGTTGTAACTGATGCTTGAGGTGTCCATTTGTCCATCAAGATTTTGTGGACCATCTTCATACAAATTCGGAGCAAGTGTATGTGTGTGTTTGAACAAAGGACCACTAAAAGGGAACTTGTGACATCAAGGCAGTTTGGTTGTATCTTCCACTTTTACTTAATATAATATGGTGACTTGTTTCTTTCCTGTAAAATCATTAGCATTTTATTACATGACTCCTTGATCACATGTTTAGGTTTTCATTGAATCTACTATTGTTTCTTTCACTTTGGTTGGTTTGTGTCATTGCATATTTGATCTCACGAGAGCACCAGAGCGAAGCAGGGACAACAAAGATATAAGGAAGCGATATCTAAAGGTATGCCATACATTCCTTCTTTGGTATTAAATTCAATGATTGTAACTTAGGGAAAGCGTCATGTCCTGTCTTGTTTTGTTCTAGATCTAGGTGGATCTAGGGAGATTAGTTTATGTCCACATTCACCAATTTATCCAATAACAAAATTGGTGACTCCACTAGGGATACGACTTGTTTGTGGTTTTTTGTTGGCCATTTGCTTTTAGCCTACCCTTTTTCACTTTATTTTAGTCTCTTAGTCTGTGGGGCATCCATCCAGACTCTCTCGATTTCAAAGTTCACTTAGGCCCTTTGTTCTCTTTCCAAATTTCTTTTGTTTACAGACACTTCCGCATTGTACCCATACACAACCTACAGAAACTTTTGATTTTCACACCCTCACTGTTTATCCCAGTGCGGACTATCTACCCATAGCTAGCATGCGGAAACCTTTGATTTCTGCACTGTAACCTACTACTAGGTTGCGGCGGCGTCTGTAAAAAAAATTGGTTTGGGTCCTGTCATCTTTTGATGCCCAGTTTTTCTTTAGCCAGCTGGGAGGAACTTTTAATGCCAGTATTTGACTGATTTCTAAGTTTGAAACTTGTTGTCGATTGGTTTTCGGAGATCGAACGCCTTTCTTAGTCATTTTTCCAGTTTTACCTTTTGATTTTTATCAACAAGGATATAATCTTTGATTTCGCATCTGAGTGCTTGATTGATTAAAAGTATTTTGATTGAATTTAAAGTTTTGGATTGATTACATTTTCTAGATTGCTTGTTTATTGGAAAGTCCTTTTTCCTTTGCATTTAGTGAAACACTTTCCTATCATCTTTACTTTTATGTTCATTGAAAGTTTGATATGGGTGCTTGTTGAGTGTATAAATTTTCTTTGATTACTTGTACTTTCTTAGTTATACCCCTGATTTGGTTTTGGAAAGGTAGACTTTAAAGTCATTTATTATTTTAAGTAATCATACAAAAGAAGGTTTTTTGCATTCAAAAAAAAATATTTAAGAAGAGAAAGTTGAGAAATTTCATTATTGATTGTTGTTTGACATTGTGTTCATTCAAGGAAAAGAAATTACATTTTTTAGATTACATCGTTCCGGAAAAACACCTTCTCCCTACCGTAGATAGATTTCATTGAATGAAAAGTTTTCATCATTCATATCTATTTGCATATTATTGGGTCAAGGTCTTCCACAACATTGGTTTCATTTCCGTCTCCCTCTTGAGTAAACAACAACCTCTAAAAAACATTGCTAAATTTAAAACTCAATTAGTAACTTTTATTTTCTAGGGATCTTTTATACCAACATAAGCTAGGCTAGAACTTTGGAATAGGATGTGAGACACACTCTCCAAAGCACAAAACACACAATAGCATCTTGTGATAGGGAGTGTTCAAATCCATTTGCAAAATTTTGTCCTAGGAATCCCTTCTCGCACAAGGGTCAAACCTGAGGTTGCATTGAGACTGGCAGAGTTACTCACCCTGCTTTGTTGGTATCGGTGTAGATATTGTGCATATTATGGGGATCGCTTGAATGGTATACCCAAAATGATGAGTGGAATCCTCTCAAGTTGATTTCGGGATAGATACCCTGCCTTTGCACGTGAATCAGACTGACGATTGTTTCCCCGGGCATCACTATTGTTCTTGGTAGCCTTAGTTTCCTATCTTCTTAGGGTCTTACATGAGGTGATTGTGGAGGGGCAAGTCTTCATGGTACCTAGAATCAATGTTGTCCAGACTCACTCGGGCTCCTTGGAGGGTATACCCACGATTAAGTGTGAGAGCTTGCACCAGGGTGTAAGTCCGTTAAGCAGGTCGTCAACATAACTTTTCCACCTGCTCTATCCCAACCCCTTCTTGTATTGACTTTGCGACATTGGATTTCATCACCAACTAGTGACTTTGAAGTAAGAAGGTTTGTTTACTTGGTTTGATTCTTAGATTTTATTAGCGAGTGCTGTTTATTTTCGTAGTTGGTCATAGATTTTTTGTGTAAAATTTTTGGCTCGGCCAATATCGACCCTCCACATCGTTCGCGTAGGGTCTGGGGACTTCAACCGAAAAATATGGAGGATTATCTCCCTCTACCCCCTCATTCACCAGAGGGATATCCTCAACAGAGTGAGGTCCAGGAAATTGTAACCTCGCAAGAGAAAGGTTCCACCTCTTTAGAAAGTTTCTGAATTGTTTATGATTCTCTAGAAGCTTTCTACATACCTCCTAGATACAAGAGACGTATTCTCTAGTTGAATTCATCCAGAGAAATTGTTGTTGACACTTCTGGAATACTGACTGGGCCCCATTTTGGCCCTGGAGTAGGGACCCCTTTGGACTATCGACATATTTAGAATCCCTCCTCACACAGTGTGGGACCTTTACAGCTCAGGGGAAGGTGTTGATATACCTGTCATCTCTGAACTGCCTGAAACATCTATTACCTGCATGATACCTCTAAATCACTTTGCTGGTACAACTAGATATATCCCCATTGTTTCAGACACACATTCAGTTGGTCCTAGATCAAATATTTCTCTCCATATGGCCCATTCTACAATGGTCCCACACGCTACAACTATTCCCACCGAGAATACGGTGGTTACCCAAGCTCCCATTTGTACACCACTTTCATCTAGACGTATCTCGTCACTTCTTCCTGGGTATAATGCTTTGAATACTTCTATCCCCATTCCTACCTAGGTTTCATCCAAATTTTCTGGAGTTTTCTTTCCTTCTGGGTACAATGCTTCTTCTAGTTTCGTTCCGACACCTTCCCAGGTCATCTCCGAAGGGTCTTATCTGCCTTTTATGGGAGGATCTGGCCCAAGTGGCTCCAATCCAATTGGAGGCACTACTTATTCATTCACTTCTAGCTATCACTATCCCATTATTGTAACCTTCTCATCCAAGGAAATCCACAATCATTTGGGAGGAAACAACCTCAATTTATCTCTTTCATACCCCCTAGTTCGGGCCAGTCATATCTTGGTTCTTCCAATCCCATTTGGGGTTCAAACGTTCATTCTAGTGTCCCTTTCCAAGGGAACATTCCTAATCAGTACAACCCTATGGGATACATGCCTCCACACTCACGTATGAATCTGTCAGGACCTTCACCTCACATACATACTGCTTACGGTCCTATTGGTATACCGATGGGACTCCCTCCCCAAAGTCACCAGTACCCTCACGTTAATAGACAGTTACCCTTTTTAGCCACTTTGGATCTACCTGACTTGTCTAGAATCTTGAATGATCCTATCCTACATTCTCCCCACTGGCCCATTATATCGGCCAAGCTACTGTCTGACATTCCCAAATTTGACGGTAAACCAGGAGAATACCCAAACAACCATGTTATGAATTTTCACGTTTGGTGTTCGTCCAACTCTTTAATGGACGACTCCATTTAGTTACGACTCTTCCAAGGAACTCTTACGAGTTCAGCTACAAAGTGGTATATATAATTACCATGAGGATTCTTCACCAACTTTAAGACCCTAGCATGGATTTCATCACACATTACTAATTGCCAATCCGCTATGAAACAGGAACCGAGATTTTGAGTTCCTTTAAGAAAAATCCGGCCACTCATATTTCCGATCACATCCATGAGTGGCGAAGAAGACGATGTTTGATCAAACTCGACCTTCCTGATCAGTTATTTAAGAAATGGTTCACCAAATCATTCATGAATAAAACCTCTTGTGACATTTCCATGGGTGGAGTTGTCATTGAAGAGCAAGCAATCAGTCGCGCTCAATACCTAGATCTCATTTATTCACAAACATACACTCTTTACGACTTGCTCCCTGATGCTCCTCGTCCTTCTACCACCACTACCTCAACTACCCATGTTGCTTCTCGTGCGGTTTATGGTGTGATTGGCACCTTCCATGCTCAACCTCAATCTATGCAAGTGTTGGCCCTTGACCAAGTTTTGAGGAACACTTGGTCATATTTGACTGTTTTGGGATTTCGACAGCTTGTCAAATATGGAGCGCAACGCGAAGCAGAAATCGTGGAAGCTAGACCCCTTTTTGGGTCCTTTTAGGGTTTTGGGTTAATGTAATGGGGAAGGGATGTCGGCCCATGGGTTCACCCATGCTTAGGCCCACTTTGGTAATGTATAAATTGATAGGCAATGTAAGAAATAGTAGAAGTTGTTGCTTAGTGCACTTGGTGATTGCTTAGTGCAATTTGGCTAAAGTGCTAAGAGTTGGGTCTGTGTGATCAAGTATTGTAAGGCTTTGTGCATTTTGTGTAAGACTTGCAGAGCTGAGTGAAAGTCCCTATGAGAGACTGTAGAACGCTTTGTGATGTAAGGCAAGGAAGAAGGATCTAGCGAGCTATGCAGATCTTTTGTCCTGTGCGCAGTAAGGTTTGGAGGCTTTGTGTTGTAACCGGTTGAAGACATTAATAAAGAAGAAGACTTTGTGGACGTAGCCCCATGGTGGGGGTGAACCACAGTAAATATGTCTGTTGTTCTCTATGCCTTGACTTCATATGCTTGTATCTTCCTTTGCTAAGTGCTTTGATATGTTTAGATAGATATATTTATGCTTTGTGCTTATGAGCTATGAATGAATGTTAGCTCTGATATGTATGAATATGCTTAGTGATGATCTACAAGATCTGATCTGTTTACTAGTACTAAGTGTTGAAAGATCTTATATCTAACTAAATGTTGCAATGCTTTGTGCTATCTGCGAAGTATAATAAGACTGAATATTGATGAAGATTAACTACTAAGCTCTCTATTAAGTGTTAGAATCACAAGTCTATGTCCCAGCTAAGGTTGCATACATCTGAGTCCTACAACCACCCCTGCCTCTACCTCAGGTGAGAATTCATTTGCTTCGCAGGTGTTGTCGAAAGGGTCGGTAGTTAGGGTTTTGTTGGTGCGTTGTTGTAGCATTGAACCCTAGGTCTGCCCCTGTGCCAACAAATGGTTCTGTTGTCGGGACTGAACTGTGATTGCTAGGAACTGAGTAGAAGAAGCTTTGTGCAAAGATTCGTCCTGAAATTGTAAAAGATTTGTGCATGGCTCTATGCCCTAGTGTGTAGTGATCCACTTGATCTAAAAATATCTATGTTGAAAAAGGAAGGACATATATGAAGGAAAGAAGTCAGATCTACAAGAAAAGAGGTTGATACTGAAGAAAAGAAGTAAGATCTGTAAGTTATGTGCTCCGATAAAGGTAAGAATAGTTAAAATTTCTTAGATCTGGAAGCGTTGTGCCCTGTAGAAGTAAAAGAGGTGAAAATTTTTGTTTCTAAAGTATGGATTTAGGTATGCTTGATAGATTTTGTCCTAGCTTGAAAACTAGGGAATTATTAGATGACAGAACATTTGATATGAATAGATCTGATAAGAATAATGATAGATATGTTATACCTATGCATAGAAAGAATTTTTGGACTAACCAATGGATGCAGGATCCTAGAAAGAAATTTTTGCACATTCGCCATTATGATCCTAGCGCGTAGTATAAGAAAATTTGGGGATCATTGAAGAGAAAGAGAGGATTAAGTCTTTGTTACAGTTGCATAATACCAGGACATCTTTCTAAGGAATGCCCTAGGAGAAACCCTAGTTTCCTATATTGTAAGGCTATGGAACATGAAGTATTGGATTGCCCTAGAATGATTGCTAGACTTGAAAAGATGAATAGAGAGAAAGAAAACCCTGAAGGATATCAAGAGACTAATATTATAGAGGAACCCCAGAAAGAATCAGAGATTATGTTGCTGAAAATGAAAGAAACCCTGGATGAACATAAAGATGTTAGTTTGTCAGAGATCTTCAAAGAAAAGGAGAAAATCGAAGTAAGAATAGGAGACTTCAACATTGACTGTGCTCTGGATGAGGGACCACAGATGAACATTATGACAAAAAGTACTTGGGAAACCCTAGGAAGGCCTGCTATGGTTCCTTCACTAGGAAAAATAGGATTGTTTAAAGGAAAAATGGTAACCCTATGTGGAAGGATTACCCGGATAGCTATGAGTACCCATGAAGATTCGACAGTGGAAGAATTCGAAGTTATTAAATTTATTGAGGACTATGCCCCATTTCCAGTTTTTTTAGGAAAGATTTTGATTGAAAAATACCAGATCCAAAGAAAATAAGAAAAGGAAGCCCTAAAAGAAAAGAAGCAAGAACTCATGGAATTTATGACTAGAAAGATCACCTACTTGATGGAAGAACAAGAGAACATATCTAAGCTATTAAACACCAGGGACTTGGATGTCGAAGCTATAAGTGCATTAGAGGAACCACAGAAGACCAAAATAACTAATCCATATGATGAAGGTGTATTACCCTTGGATCTGAAGAAATAATCTCATCATCACGAAGTGACAATGTCAAGAGAGTATAAGGATCAGAATGAAAAAAGGATGACCAAGATGAAGCTCACTGGGAAGAAGGCTAGGAAGCTAAGTAAGAAGAGATCCAAGATAAAAAAGTTACATAAGATTCCACAAGGAACTTCGCAGAAGGAAAAATCACAGGAATTGAGCTTCGCCGGGATACCAGAACAACGACATATGGCACTTCACCGTGGCGAAGAAATATAGTCGTTGGACCGATAGACCCGTTCGACTTCCACCCTGAATAGGCAGAAAAGCATTAAAACATCACTACCAGACCATTGGACCATGCCATAACTAATGGATCAACGTTCATGAAAGATTCATACTCGTTGCAAGAAGACCGTTGACAAATTTCCTATTTATCTCGCCATGCTGTGCTCGAAGAACACTTTTTCCAACTGAGAAATCGAAGCCTGCAGAACTACTGATTGTCTACAGTGATCATTGCAAGTAGATTATTCATCCTAGTGCATCATTTTGAGATCATCGTGACCTCGATTATCTTTCCCGAGTGCGTATGTCCGACGAGCTCACTAAACTTGAGGAATTCGTCACAGAGGTCCTTCTTGATTTAATGACTGAGAGAACCATGTCAGAAAGAATAATGTCCACCGGAGTCCAAGCATAATCAACGGGAGGAGTGCAAGCCTCCCCGTCGACTACTCGAGCAGGAACATCTCGAGCCAGCACAGAAAGAAGAACTAAGCATAAGGACAACATAGCCAATGCGAAGTTAGTGCCATCCATCCTACTAGCTTACATACCCCCTATGAGCGGTGAGATTAATAGGGACAGTGTCCCTACAGACATTAAATACACCCTAGTCACTGCATACCTACCGAAAGGAGTGCGCACCTACTGCGCAGATCAAGAGAAGGTTACAACATTAAAGTTTTGCAACTTCAACTTGGGGGACCATAAAGCTTACAGCATGCTTGCCTCGTATAAGTACTTGACGAGAACTAATGGAAAGAATTCGAAGCTCATCCCTCAGCAATGGATGATGAACCTCACGCAGTCTACTTTTCTCAATTTCATGAAAGTACCGCACTTCGACAGATACCAGAAGGTGAATGCTTGTGTAAAGCTACTACTAGCAAGTTACCACGGAGGATACATGTGGTTAGATCATCGCATAACTGTTGATCCGGCACTGATCAATAGGATCATCGGGCTTAGCATGCAGGGCCCTGATCCTCATAAGTACTATCCTGGAAAGACCGCAGACTGCGCTCTTGAGTGGAAGATCAAAGAAGCCTATGATGATATTGAGAAAGGTGCGAGAGGCTACAAGGTATCTTCCATTGAAAGTGGTGCAGTGTGCCTCGCATGCCAACTGATCGCAGGGAAGTTGGTATGGAAGAATCAACCAACACAAGTATATGGATTTGTAGTTGACCTCACAGAAAAGTGCATCGAGGGACTACAGATGAATTGGGTGAAGTACCTGGTGAATCAACTGGAGATTGACTATAGAGAAGCCTAGGATTAGGGGCATGAATTCCATTTTAGCTAGCTCCTGATACTGATTGCTTTTTTTCCATGGGAGCTAGTGGAAGGCACAACCTTCCCAAACCTGGACCCCTTTAAGCCACTAGCCGTGAAGTTCAGTACATTATGGTACTTGAACGACATGAGCAAGCAATGGAAATCAAATGTCATTTTCCACACGTACTATAACCAATTGAAAGCAGCCATAAGAAGCGAACCACGCATAACCCCGAACACTTTACAGAGATTCCAACCTTTGATAAAGTTCAGCGTGGACCGCCATTTTATATACCTAACCCCACGCGCTGATGAGTACCAGGAATAGCTTCAGTCCTATTATAAGCTGACAGAACAAGACCTGGAAGATATCACCAAAGAATGGTCGGCAGACCTCCTTATTCCAGCAGACCCCATAGAAATTTCCAACATCGATAGCCCTGAAACTGCACAGGATACACTTGGGCCCAGTAAGACAAAGAAAGAAAAGTTGACGAAGAAGACTGAAGAATTAGAGGATGTTGACAGCTTATCTATAAGGATGGATTCCATTACACCAGATGAAGCAGGTGATGATGAAGAAGGTACAGAAACCCAGAGAGTCGAAGTACCACTGCCTCATGATGAAGAAGACTCATTGAAGAAAAGGAAGGTCTCACCTCTGAAATCTTCCTCCAGAAAGAAACTAAGAACCCCTGTAACCAAGATGTGAACTACCCTCACGTTGGATGATTTTGATTTCATTGTTACAATGGTCAATGATGCTTCAAATGAAATCATAGAGAAGCAAGAGGTGAAGCAGGAAAAAATGTATAGCCAGATTGAGATCGCACTCCAAGGATTACAGCAAGAACTCCAGTCTAGTCGACCAACCTCTACTGCACCTCTACCAGAAGGAACAATAGAAGTGGGAGATGAATCAGTTCAGCTCCGTAAGATTGTTGATACAGTCGAAGTACGCCTTCGACATGGTCAGGACTAAAAATCATAGGCAACCCAGGTCCTAAAGAAAGCACAGGAGGAACTTACTGAACAACGTCGAACCGCACAACAAGAGAAGAATGCTCTCCAAGCAAAATTTGAAGAAGACAGGGTGAAGATCCAAAAAGAGAAAGAGAATTTTCTCGCAAAGCAGATAAGAATTGAAGAATAAGTCAACAAAGAATTTCGATCTGTGACCGGCTTAGTGAAGAAGGCCGAAGAGCCCATAGAGTGCCAAGTGACGAAGATGGATAAAGTTATTCAACAACTTCAACAAAGGGTCATGGAATTAGAACTTCAAACCATACCACAGACTCCGCAAGAAGTGCACGACCAACAAGAATTGAATGCTCAGAATGCAGTCAAGAGGATTAAAACACTTGCTGCAGAATGTAAACAGCTAAGTAGCAGAAGCGTGTAGATATATGAACAACTATCTGAAGACCTAGAGTTGAAGCAACTGGAGTCCCAACTCCAGGAAGAAATGAAGCAAGTCGATACAGTACAGGTGTAGCTCAAGATCCTGTCACCCATCGAGAGGATGAAGAGATACCAGGAAGAACGCACTTCCCAGAAACTCATTCTTACCATGCAAAACAGAGTGATGGAAGTCACCCAGAAACTCTAGCCAAGCCAGGAGGTGACTACCTATTGTTTGAAGAAATTGAAGGCCAAGTAACACTACTCAAACAAGTAGTTGCTACAGTCGAGCAGCAACTGGAAGGACCTATCAGTGAAGCGGTTGTTTAGGAGTTTGTTGAGCAAGAAGAAGTAGCACAAAGACAAGTCGAAGAAACTTGAGCCAAGCTCAAGACCTTTGAGGCATAGTTACCCAAACCTGAGTGACTTGGGATGAGTCACAGGTGAGTGTTGGGGGCCTATTGTCCCTTGACCAAGTTTTGAGGAAAACTTGGTCATATTTGACCATTTTGGGACTTCAATAGCTTGTCAAAGATGGAGCACAACACGAAGCAGAAATCGTGGAAGCTAGACCCCTTTTTGGGTCCTTTTAGGGTTTTGGGTTAATGTAATGGGGAAGGGATGTCGGCTCATGGGTTCACCCATGCTTAGGCCCACTTTTGTAATGTATAAATAGATAGGAAATGTAAAAAAATAATATAAGTTGTTGCTTAGTGCACTTGGTTATTTCTTAGTGCAAGTTGGCTAAAGTGCTAAGAGTTGGATCTGTGTGATCAAGTATTGTAAGGCTTTGTGCATTTTGTGTAAGACTTGTAGAGATGAGTGCAAGTCCCTGTGAGAGACTGTAGAAGGCTTTGTGTTGTAGGGAAAGGAGGAAGGATCTAGTGAGATGCGTAGATCTTATGTCCTATGCACAGTAAGGTTTGGAGGCTTTGTGTTGTAACCGATTGAAGACATTAATAAAGAAGAAGACTTTGTGGACATAGCCCCAAGGTGGGGGTGAACCAAGGAAAGTCTGTGTGTTGTGCTCTATGCCTCGACTTGATATGCTTGTCTCTTCCTTTGCTAAGTGCTTTGATGTGTTTAGATAGATATATTTATGCTTTGTGATTATGAGCTATGAATGAATGTTAGCTCTGATATGTATGAATATTCTTAGTGTTGATCTACAAGATCTAATCTGTGTACTGTAACTAAGTGTTGAAAGATCTTAGATCTAAGTAAATGTTGTGATGATCTGTGCTATCTCCGAAGTATAATAATATTGAATATTGATGAATATTAACTGCTAAGTGCTCTGTTAAGTGTTAGAATCACAGGTTTATGTCCCAGCTAAGGTTGCAAACATCTGATTCCTACAACCACCCCTGCCTATACCTCGGGTGAGACTTCATCTGCTTCGCAGGTGTTGCCAAAAGGGCTGGTAGTTAGGGTTTTGTTTGTGCGTTGATGTAGCACTGAAACCTGGGTCTGCCCCTGTGCCAACAACAAGCCTCTCACACCAATCCCAAATCTATTTCTTCTAATGTTCAAATTTCTTCGACTCCTACTCCTTCCACCGACAAAACTTCTGAGGTTAACTTCGTTCAATCTACCCCTTCCGGCAAAAATAAATATAAAAAGGGAAAGGGTAAGAATAAGGAGGATAAAAATAATAATCCACAAACCGAGAAAGACAAAACACAACTTGTTGATGATAAGGATAAGCACAAACCTTGATATCCTTTCCTTATCTATGGTGATGATCACTACACAAAATATTTTCCTAGACGTGTTGAGGTCACTAAGTTCCTTCAAGGGACCGTGAAGCCTCCCACACCTGCCTTTTTGTCCCAACCTTTCCCTTCTCAACAATAGCCCCAATTGGTCATTCATGATCAACCTTCCCCTTCCACTACTTCTTATGTCCTTATGTGTACTGGTGATTAAAAAAAGAACGATGTTGCTATTACAACTTGGGCCAAAGATTACTCTTCCTCAAAGGAGAAAGTTCATGATATGCCACCTTCGTTGGTTCAACCGCCTCCCTCAACTTCACCTCCTAACGGTTCTCTTCATCTCGAATGACTGGGTCTTGATACAGTTCTCCACCCTCCTCCAAAGGGCATTGTTTGAAAGTCTGCATTTAATCTTCATGCATGTGTTGCTCAGAACTACAATATTGTAGAAGATCTTGTGCAAGCACCCTCTGCAATGTCAGCTCTCGAAGTCCTTCAAAGTTGTCCCATTAAACAGAAGGCATTGTTAAAGGCTATTGGTGGAATTGATCCTACGGATACAAATTTGATAATTTTTTACCTAGAAGATCACATTCCAAGGCTACCCTCTCAGCTAGTGTTTCAGATACAAGTTGTTGTCGAGAATAAGAATATATGTAGAACCGTTATTAACGAGGGTGCCTCGACGTGTGTAATGTCTGTTGCATGTTGGAAATCCATCGGCTCTCCTCCCCTAACTGAATCACACAACACACTTAAGGCCTTCAATGGCTCTGGCTTTAAACCCTACAGTGTACTTCCCTCATTTTCTATTGTGTTGGAAGGAAAATAGGTCAATGTCGAAGTTGAGGTCTTTGATGCACCTCTCGATTATAACCTCTTACTTAGTTGTAGCTGGATTGATTCTATGCGCACAATTGTGTCTACCCTTTTCCATGTAGTACATTTTCCACACCAGGGAAAAGTCATTACTGTAGACCAGCTGGCCTTTTTAAACTCTGATTCCCATACTAGCAACATACCCTTTATTTCGAAGACACCTCCTGGGTATGAGAATGTCAGTGTGGGTCTACTAAAATATTCAACTTTGATGGGTACATTCCCAATCCCACCACCTGATATTCCACCTCCTTTTTTCGCCTCAATCAACATGATTTCCACCTCTATTCACCAAACCCCCACATCTCATGACTCATGGATAGTACTTGACCCTGGTGATTATCTCTACTATGGATAGCAAATGCCTTTAAGTCTAATTGATTCGGCTTATCAAACCATTCAATCGAAAACCCCTTTCCACTCCCTCTCTTTGTGATTCATCTCTAGATCCATTTCATGTGATTTTTCCTACCGACGAGATGATTATGTCTGTTATGTCTATGGAAGACACCCCCTGGGATGATGGACATCATCGTTCCATTATCTTCCTGGAACAACACACCTTAGAGAGTTACCAACGGATTTTGACTCTGTCTACCGTTGTTGTCTTTTCTTATGTTCCCAAGTCCACACACAATGTGTTATATGAAGGGAACCTGAGTAACATTTCACCCACCATTCCTCCTGACATATCCATTAAACCTGAAGTTGTTGAAAATGTTCACATCAAAGCCACTTGTTCCGATAACAAAGTCGTCACTTATAAATCTATTTTTCAAGATTTCAGTGACGTTTTCTCTTGGAGCTACGAAGAGGTGTTGGGTATTGACCCCGATATCGTTGTACATGAAATTAAGACCTATCCAGATGATAAACCCATTTGATAGAGACTTCACCCAGTCCACCCCCGTAAATTCGCCGTTATCAAACTTGAAGTTGAAAAACTTCTCAAGGATGGCTTTATCTGTCCTATGGCTTTAACTGATTGGGTATCCAATCTAGTTCTGGTTAATAAAAAACAAGTCACGGTCCGTGTATGCGTCGATATAAGGACATTAATAAAGCTTGTCCCAAGGAAAACTTTCCAACCCCCTTCGTTGACCAGATCATCGACGATTACACCGAGAGATAAATCTTCTATTTAATGGATGGTTTCTCTGGCTATAATCAGATTAACATTTTACCAGTGGATCAACACAAAACTGCTTTCATTTTTCCTTGGGGTACCTTCGCCTACCGAAAAATACCTTTCGGTTTGAAGAACGTTGGTGTGACTTTTCAACGTGCCATGTCTTATGATTTTCAGGATATCAAGCACAACGTACAACCATATCTCAATGATCTACCGACCCATTCCATGCACCGCCAAGATCACACGACCCATCTCCGATCCATTTTTCTTCGTTGTCGTTATTATCATATACATTTAAACCCACACAAATTTGTTTTTTGTGTGGAGTTTGGGTGACTTATGGGTTTTATTGTGTCACTTCATGGAATTATGGTGGATCCTTTGAAGGTTGAGGCCATCCTTAATCTACCTCCTCCTTCTACATTACACCAGCTCCAAAGTTTGCAAAGGAAGGAAATTTTTTTGCGTCGATTCATTCCCAAATACGCTAAGTTAACTCTAGGATTTACTCAACTGTTGAAGAATGGTTATGAATTCGTATGCGATGAGACTTCCAACAAAGCCTTTGAATCTTTGAAACTTTCCCTAACACAAACAACTCTGCTTTTCCCACCAGATTATAGTCGAGACTATTTCCTCTACCTCACCACTTAGGACTCTACCATTTCCATGGTTTTATTCCAAGAGGATGATTCACATGAAGAACATGTAATTTATTATTTGAGTTGAAGTCTCGCGACTATCGAGGCCAAATACCTACATGTGGAAAAACTGGCCTTGGCAGCTGTTTAAGTTGTTCAACATTTTCGTCACTATATCTTACTACGCAAGACCACTGTTATTTCTAATTGCAACCCTATGCAACATATCCTTACATGCCAATTTCTAGGGGGCAAGTACTCCAAATGGATATTAATTTTCCAGGAGTTCGACTTAGAGTTTGAACACGCTAAGTCTAAGAAATCTTTGGTATTTTCTAAATTGATATGTGACCTTCCCTCCACTGAGACAGAAAATGTGGCATAGGATTCCTTACCTTATGAATCCATTTTTGTGATCAGTTCTAATGACACTTGGTATGGAGATATTATCATTTATCTCCAGACTCAAACTTTCCAGCCCACCCTCTCTAGTATAGACCATCGCCGCATATGGTATCAAGCCCATCAATACATAATTCTCGGTGACACTCTCTATCATCGTGGTGTTGACTCTATTTTACGATGTTTTCTCACCTTCGATGAGGCTGAGAAATATTTGAATGAATACCACTCTGGAGCATGTGGTGGTCATATGTTTGGGTATGCCACTTCCCAAAAGATCTTATGAGCAGGGTAATTCTAGCCTTCTTTGTTTAAATACTATATAATTGTCGTCCAGAAGTGTCATGTTTGTCAAACGTACAATAACAAGATAAGATCTCATCCCTCTCCTTTACACCCTGTAGTTTTCATTGGACCTTTCGCAAAATGGGGCATTGATTTCATGACATGTAACCCTCACTTAGTCGAGGGGCATGGATACATCATCGTAGTCATGGATTATTTCATGAAATGGGCCGAGGCGATGCCTACATTCGAAAATACTGGAAAAATTGCAGCCCTATTCATATTCAATCATATCATAATGTGATTTGGAATCTCGCAAGCTATCATCACTGATAACGGTAGTCATTTTTGAAATTTCATGATGTTCGAGCTTACCGAAAAGTTGGGTCTTCGTCATGAAAAATCAACCCCCCTACTATCCATAGGCCAATGGCCAAGTTGAAGCGATAAACAAAGTTCTTATCACTATGCTTCGACGGATAATAGGAATTCACACAACAAGTTGGCACACGATGTTGTTTTCAGCATTATGGGCCTATCGGACATCCGTGAATTCTACCATGGGATTTACGCCTTTTCAGTTGGTGTATGGTATCGAATTTGTCCTTTCGATTGAATGTGAGATCCCATCTTTGAAGCTAGCGATCGAAATTCTCCCAAACACCTCTACCAAGGAAGAATGTCTATTGTATCTGATGCAATTAGACGAAACCCGTCGTGATGCCACCCTGGTTATTGAAACCCAGAAGAAACACGTAAAATCCCAATACGACAAGCATGTCAAGCCGCATGTTTTCTCCGAAGGTGATCTAGTTCTCCTCTATGAACAATATCGTGATTTACTAGGGGCTGAAAAATTCGAGGCAATGTGGCGTGACCCTTATATCATCAAACGAGTGTTGGATAAGGGAGCCTATGAGTTAGTAGATTATGATTGCATTCCTTTGAGTGAACCCAGAAATGATATTTACTTGAAGAAGTACTATTCTTAGGTTATATTTTCATGAGTTCTTGTATTTTTATTGTATCATACTTTTGTGTGTTACTTGTGTGTGCTTTTTCGTTATTTGGTTTCGACCCCCAGCTACTTACCTTTCATTGTTCTTGGTTTCTAGATGTCAGTGTCTTCTCTACCCCACATTGGCTTCGTCGATGGCACTAATCATAGTGATGAGAACTTAGCATCCACTTCTTAGACAATCTATGCACCTACGAACGAGTTAATCAATCTACATGTTGTTTGCCTCGATCGTGCAACTAACAATATCGCGGAATATAGTGCAGTCATCAAATTGTTGACTGACGTTATTTCACTTGGAATCTGTCACCTGGTTGTATGGCTTGATTCATAGTTAGTGGTACTACATCTAAGTAATGTCTATGTTATTTGAAGTCCTACTTTGTTACAGGTATATCTATGAATTTGCCTCTTGGAACGTTATTTCGATTACATTGAATATTAGCATGTTCCTAGATGTATAAATACATTAACATATGCATTAGCTAATTATGTGTTAGATAGACATTTGAGACACATGTAAATCCAACCACAATTCACGTTAAAGAAAGTAATCTGGTAGAAGCCTCATGTATATATATAACGATAAAAGTGTTTTACAAAAAAAAGTGTTTTCATCCGAAGACCAAAAATATCAAAATGAGAAGCACTTGGCTTCATATACAAAATAGCATCAAGGATGTTGCTCATGATAGCACACTACTGCCCGTGATACCCTACGAAGTATTTGAATAAGTGAACCAGATACACCTACAGTATGACGTTGATAGCGTCTTGGAATCTCATTGATGTAAATGTCTGGGATATTTGTGGTCAATCCCTCTAGGTTCTGCTCGACTGCCTCATAGTCACCAGCATCCCATCCTGTTACCACTATTGCTTCCCCTCATCTATGAATAGGGGATGCACATGGAGGCTGGTGTGGCCCCACATCTACATTGTCAAAAGATTTTGATTAGTCATCGGATTGAAAGCATAAAAAACATCTTGTATTTTAAAATTTACAAAAACATTATAAAATGAAAAAAAGTTTGTCTTACCTAAGTATTCCCAATGAAATCCCTCAGGTAGAACAAAGTCAGGGTCACCTTTGAAATCTAACCTGGCATATGCATAATCGTCCACCATCAGGAACTGATGCCTCAACCAGTCGAAGAATGGGTCATTTTATTTGATGATGGGGCCCACTACATGTCGAGCCATGAGGTCACACGACCTCTTCATCCTTGGAGTGAGGCTGGTATACCCCACTCTACCTATAAAATTAAATGGGGGACCCTCTCTAGGAAGAAAGACACTAAAATATATCCATACCCAAATTGTTTCAGGTCCCCCTTCTTGCATTTTGTTAGTTGTGTCTTCATGCTGCGAAGGACTCCATCGCTCCAGTTGAACACCCTAGGTTCTATGCACTCGACTACATATTGAAAATATATTTGGAGGTCCATGTGAGGAGATGCACTCCCTACCATACATGCAATGGTAAAAATAATAGTCCGAAGTGGTGATTCCCAGACATCCCTGATGGAAACTTTTCCCTTGTGCCTCTCTACCTCAGGATCACAGTATCGACAGAGATACTCTCTCATTGGTAGACCACCACCTCTACCTCATGGCAAAGTCATATGAGACCCATGAAGAGATAACACCTTCAAGAAATAGATATCCTCCATATATAAGGATAATACGTGCGCACCCACATGAAACACCTACTGGTCCACATCCCACATGTGGACTAGATACTCAAGTAACCTCAGTTGGGCCCTCATGCCCTATTTTAAATAATTTCAGTAGTATGCATTGTCGAAGGGAATTTACAGTTCTCGGGTCATTCAAGGCATCATGGTCATCATATTCATTCTCCCTCTCCCTCCACTCCATCATTTTTGATGATTAAAAACCTGCATTGGGACATTAAGGGAAGTTAGAATCCTCATTTGCTGCTTTGGAAAGTTTTTATTGGCTAAACGCATGCACACTTTTTTTTATTTGTGGTCATCACAGGAAGAGTATTACGCATAGTGTGGGGTTTTTGTAGGTGAACCACAATCCACCTGTGGAAATCTATGATTTTCATAGGTCCTAACATAGGTTACCCGCAACGGCCCTAGTGCGAACCTACCGGCCCAAAATTCAACTCAAAAAGTCATTTTAAACTGATAAAAATGAAATTTAATCCATTGAAAAGCAAGAGGACAAGGAGATTACCATTTTGAAAGAATTCATTTGTTGAATGGTCACCCATGCCTCCCACAATCGACAGCCAAAGTCTTAGGTAAAAATGGGGTTTCTAGGCAAGTTTTGGGCAAAATGCAAATGAAATAGTAAAAGAGTTTTTACCCCTATTTATTTCACTTTTTACTTTTTCTATTAATATTTTATATTATTTAAATGCATTTTATCAAAACCTAAAGGTCTAATGGTCTCATGAGTATTTTGTTTTCTCATAGATGGAGGAACTAGGATCCTGAACAATGAAGTATGGATATTCTTTCGTGATTTGTTTTTATGTCCGTCACATATACATATACTTTTTAGGGTTTTTCAGAAAAACCTCAAGTCTAGTCTTTGTTCGTTCTCGTGCTCGAAAATCTATGAGAATGAAACCGAGTATACTTTTGTCGACTTATCATACTCATTATGGTAACATGAAAAAATGAAACTCATGGAGTATCCTTTAATCCTTTAAGCTCTTTTCATGCTCCGTAAAAATGAAAATATTGTCGAGCGACCTTGTTCTTTTCACGCTCGTAAAAGTATTTGAAGAAAACGTTCGATGAGTGGTAGGTTATCACTTTTTTGGTCTCATCGAAATAATTTATAAAAAAGGAACTAAGAGAGTTCTCTTTAAGCATTTTTCAGACTCTATAAACATGAAAACCCCCCAAGTTTTCTATCTTTGGACTCATTAAACAAGCATCGAAAGACCCATACGGGACTAAACCACTGCTTCTTAGGGTTCATTAAACATACTCCGAGGGAATCATCCAAAGGATGAGCTTATATTAACAAGCATATGTTATCCTCCTCAATCTTGCATAAAAATAAAGAGGTACTTGCCAGAAATGGTGGGGGAAATTTTGGGAAAGAAATGTGTCTCTGTATTTGTGTTAGTGGTAGTAATAGTCGTTCTTGAACATGGCATCCCCTTTTGTATCCGGGTTAGGAAATCCATTTGTCTCTCGTATGACCTTCTACAAGTTTATATCTTGGGTCATCCTTAATTCAACGCTGCCAAGACCATTGTCATGTCGTTCATATGTTCAAGAGAAGTCCAAAAAATCCCTCTATTGAGTTGGCCATCTGCAGTTGTCAATTCCTACCATGTCGGCCTTCCCTGTGTCAGTTTCGAATCATTTTCATACTTTTCTCTACCCTAAATCTGTTACTTATTTCATGTCATTGATGGGGGATACATCAAGGCCCTCCTATGATGAGTATTTTCCTATCGTCTTCAACTCATCATCCAGGAACAAGACTTAGAAATCATTTAGTACCTTAGAGCATGCATGCCTCAATGGCAGGTTTCTTCTCTTTCGACAATGGATTCACATCATTGGTCCTTGATCGGGATATTCCATCGAGTATTTGAACTCATCTCATTTATTCACATTCATTGGATTGTACTAAGGTACCTTGGCAGTCATTGACATCAATGGCGATTTCCCTCCTGCTTGATAATGATTTTCATCAATGACCGGTAATCAAGTGGTTTCTACCATGTTCAACTTCAACACATGTAATCGCATGGCTAAATTTGTACTTACATACTACGGGATTGAAGACCTTGGATCTCTTCATTTTGGTTCAGGTTGCGATGGAGTATTTATGATTTGTATTGACACATAGATCCACTTTGTATGTATCGTGGCTATGTCTGGATTTCAAGTTTTTTAACACATAGATCCACAGTGTATTCTTGATGGCTATGTATCATCTTGATGACATGGGTCCACAGTGTATGATTGGTGGCCATGACTTACATTTATGACTTAAATCATTTGTAGTCTGATCATGGGAATTCCTACCTCAGAAATGGTATAATATTGTGCAGATGCTTGATTATTTGCAGGTTCCCGATTGGTGTGTTCCTTGTTCCTAACACACACACACGCATTTTCACAAAGTATTTTGGATGTCACAAGTTCCAGCCTCATACTTTGGGGGGCATTCTGTTACACATTATTTTTGTCACCCTGATGATGATTCTACAAGCATGTGTTCAGGATCTCAAAAGGATCTTTTTCATGAGAAAAATAACTAATTTCTTCCTCTATGAGGCTTGTTTTTAGAAGGAGTCTGCAGGCTATGAGTAATACACGGTGCAAAAATTCTTGATTTCCGTAGGATTCTCTATACCTGGCTTGCGGAGTTTTCGCAGGCTGCTATATAGGCAAGGTGCGGTGGCATTTGAAATCTAAATAAAGGAATAAGTTCACGAAGGTTCTAGAAGGAGGATATTCTAGAATGCAAGGTGTGTCCGTATGATTTTGATCCTACTGGCTTCTCTGATTTGGTGAGATCATCCTCATCTCTTTAACCACTTCTCCTTCTCCTATATAATGATAGGTTTCTCATGGAAAAGGTTAAGAAAGATTGAGCAAGGAATTGCTGAAAGAATAGGCTAAAGACTATGTGAAGAATCCTGTTGCAACTGATGCTTGAGGTCTACATTTGTCCATCAATCTTTTTTGGATCATCTTCATACAAATTTGGAGCAATTGTATGTGTGTGTTGGAACAAAGGACCACTGAAAGGGAACTTGCAACATCAAGGCAGTTTGGTTGTATCTTCCACTTTTACTTAATATAATACAGTGACATGTTTATTTCCCATAAAATCATTAGCATTTTATTACATGACTCCTTGATCACATGTTTAGGTTTTCATTGAATATACTATTGTTTCTTTCACTTTGGTTGGTTTGTGTCATTGTAGATTTGATCTCATGAGAGCACCGGAGCAAAGTAGGGAAAACAAAGATATAAGGAATCAATATCTAAAGGTATGTCATCCATTCCTTCTTTGGTAGTAAATTCAATAATTGTAACTTAGGGAAAGCGTCATGTCCTATCTTGTTTTGTTCTAGATCTAGGTGGATCTAGGAAGATTAGTTTATGTCTACATTCACCAATTTATCCAATAACACTCACCTATATTTAGTTTCTTGTTTCAAATAATCTAGGAGGATATCAGACCTAATCTCCAAGTCGAACTGATGAGGTGGCTTATCAACTATTGTCCATGAGATTTTTTAGAAAAATAAATATGGCAAATTCTTGAACAATAGGGTCCAAAAATATCTTTGTATCTCCCAAAATGTGATAGTTGTGTAAAACCAAAGAGAGGTTTTTGTGAAGGGGCTCGTTCCCAACAAAAATTCCTTTTGGTTTCCAAAAATTCATCTCCAGATGCTTTTAAACCTCGCCAAAATTAGGTCACTAAAACAATAAATCATTTATTGTGAAATCTCTAAAAAATAGGCCTCAAATATATATTTGAACCTCTTAAATTGTGATAGTTGTGTAAAACCCGAGGGATTTTTCGTGAAGGGGCTCGTTCCCAACAAAAACCTGTTTTGGTTTCAAAGAATTCATCTCCATCATTTCAAAAATGGCTCTTGAAGATAAGGACTAAAACAAGAAAAAACAGAGTATTGCCTATATTTGATTTTTGTCTTTCTTCTTTTGATCTTTTCTTTGTGTTTTCCTTTTTATTTATATTTATGCAACAATTGCATCTATCATGTTAACAACCATGTGTGTCTGTAATGTTGTTTGAATGGGAGAAGGAGGTAGAATATATGATGTAGAAGGAAAAAATAGTCTCTTCAGCAGGAGAACTTATGTACTCCAATCAAGGATGATTTTAAGGATGGAAATTTAGTTTAAAATGTAGAAACCTTGGCAAATCTTACTAATCCTTCGTATGTCAACTATAAATGTTTGATGATATTTTTGTAAAAATATTCAAATTTCTAAGTATTTTATATAGTTTTCATAAAATTTTGGCGATTTTTAAGGTAAAATAATTTTATCCTATAGAATTTGGGCGAATCATTTTTAAAATAACGAATCTTATTTTTGGAAAAACCATAGAAAATTAGCCCATGAGTGAAATTTAGCCCCTAAAATCATCCATGACTCCAATGGCATCATCAAATCCTCTAATATATTTCCAGGGGAGTCAAACCATATCAGATATTAATAATTTTTTCTCGCCATCCTTGGTACCAAAATTGACAATTGGCATTGAAGATATTAATTTTCCCTTGAAATTCTTAATCCAATCAAGATTTTTGGAACAATAGCCATTAACTTTGCATATTCTTCAGTCTCATTACCTCCTGTAGCATATATGCTTTCAATATATGTCTTCATCACAATTCTCACTTTTTGTTCTAAGAAGTATTTTGTTGGAGATTCATGAACTAAACCTGCCTGGTCAATTCATTCTCTTTACTCCCTGGTAGTCCTAGTTGATGGGACAAATAAAGAGTCACAGAGGAATCTGTAATTTCGGTAATGTCTCCACTTCCAACATTTATACGTCCATCCTCTATGCTTAGCACCACATGATCACCACATTTAAAAGCATACTGATTGAATATAATGATTGCCAGGCTCACTTTTAATTTATGGGGTTAATCCTTTTCAATGCTTATGCTACAAGCAAGGTCTTTGTTTGCAATTACATCTTTAAATATGTTAAAGATATAATTAGAAACTTCCAATTCCTGTAGATATAACATAGACCAAAGGTGAATTTGATATAGGGTTGGAGCTGATATGTCAATATAATTTCATGATATTATGTAAACCTGCAAAGGGAATGATGAAGGCACATAACCCAGTATTTGGAATGAATACAACTTCACATCCATGATCTGATGTGAATCATAGTGATGGTGGGTTCTCAGGAAAGAATGCCATGCATAATGTGTCATGTACCCACGAAGTTGGTGCATGCAAACTCATGATTACACAGGCACTACAAGAATAGTGTTATTCTTGTAACACCTTTTCGTTTTATTTAAATTCAAATTTAAAAATAGGGAAAAGGATTTAGGATGTTGGATAGATTAACCCCTTATCTATCTTTAAAATTTTCAAACAAAAATACATGCAAAAACATGGAATCATAGGCTAATTCAAGTCTTTAAAATCATATCAAAACAAAAAAAACATGGTACAATGAAAGCAAGAAAGGATAGGCTAGGTGAAGGTATTTCATATCATTCATTTGAAAAATCAAGGACTAACAGTTGCAACAAAAAGTTATTAGTTGACCCCAAAATGAGGAAAAAGGGTAAAACAGTTGTAAACAAGAAGTTACAAGTCGACCCTAAAGTTAAGTAAAGAAGTCACTTGAAAAAGTATAAATACACATCAAGAGCCTCTCATTTGTACACATAGGTTTATTGAATATCTGTATAAGTGACAAAGTGATTGTTATCTGAGGTAACCAAGGAGATATGAGGTGAATTGTAGAGGGAAGATGAATTGAAGAAGGGTAAAATTCCAAGGGAGGATGAAGGCTTGTGAGGATGTGTTCCAAGGTATGTTGTTTATAGGTCATGTTACCATTTTCACTATAACGTTATTTCTAGAATGATTCAGATAGTGAAACTTGGAGGCTATTGAGAAGACATATCAAGGTACTTGTGGTAAATATTTCAACTTCTAGTTCATTTTATTTTCGGAGATACACTCTGTGGAAAATAGGGTTTTTGGATAGTCCTGAAACTAGTCTCAAACAAGTGTTTTGGGTAAAACAGTCATAACTTATTCATAGAGTATCCAAATTTAGTGAGACCAAATGCATTTGATATATTACAGTCTATATCATGTTGTGTAATATTTTTAGATCCATATATCCAATATTCCATGTTTGGAATTCACTACAATTTATCTCTTTAGAATAGGCCGGCAGTGAGGTCTGTCATTTTTACTATAACTCCTTTTCTGGTATGTTTCATGCAATGAAACTTGGAGGAATTGCAGAAATGATATTGAATAATATGGAATTGCAGAAACGATATTGAATAATATTGGGTACAAGTTTCATACATTTATTCAGTACAAGTATGGATTTATTCTTGTTGAAAGTGAGTTTTTGTGACTAATCCAAAAACTAGTCACGTGAGACTCAGGTAAACTTTGATGAAGATATTATTCTCTTGTTGTTGAAGTTGAGGAAGGTTTGTAGGTCTGTGATCACAAACACCAGGTATGATACAAAGTTATAGTTATGTTTATATGTGCATTTTGAGGGTTACATGTTGATGATGGTATGGTACATTCTTGAGAGGCATGTCTTGTTAATGCATGATACATCTTCGTGATGGTTTTGGTATCCATGTGAGTGGATCTAGGTAAAGTTGGTTGATGACGGTATATTAGTGATAGAGACAGTGCAAAGTTGGATGATTGGTTGATCATCGGTGGTAGTGACAGTATCAATGGTAGTGATGGTGAGTCTACACTTATATTTTAGGGCATCAGGACGGGTGTTGTGGGTGGGGAAATCCCTCCTACGGACTAGCATTAAGGGTTTTATCATGCATGCAGAAATGACCTAAAGTATCCTACTTTTTACCAACATCCCAATCACAAACCCCATTATTCATATGCAAATACAAGGTCAAAGAGATCCAGTTATTGTACCTTAGTTTATGTGTTTGGTGTCGATCCCTTTAACGCTTGGTCACTCCTTGACTGCAACTCTCCTCCCAACACTGACCTACATTCAAAAAAGACAAAAAAATAAATCCACATGCATATAATATATAAACTAATGGGTTAGAGATTCTATCAAAATATAATCAAATTTAAATATTGACAATCTCATATGGCAGGACGGGAAAAGTACTTATTTTATTAATCTCACAAGAGTAACCTTACAATGGTGAGATCGGCCACTACTCCTTGAATCTGGTCCTGGGATCCTCTTCAACTATGCTCCAACTACTTTTGTATATGCTTCTCTTCACACAATAGTTGCAAAAGGTTGGGGCAAGGGGAATGCTAAATCGGGTATAGTTTCTTTGCTATGATTTCCCTCCCTCCAAATGGGACCCCTACCCCTTATTTTATAGGATAGAAAAGGCTAGGTATTTGGTCGAGTAATCAGCTATGGGCGATCGAACAGCTTAGTTAAATTACCCAAAACTGTGTGTTTCATCTGTAACTTTCCATTTTTTGTGCTTTTGTAGGTACCCACGGGTTGTAGTGGGTCAGCTAGTGTGTACACGTGTGCAGTATTGGAGCAGGGTGTGTGTGCCTTTAAAAAGGGTGTTTTTAAGAAGAGTTGTTCAGTAGTGGCTTGGCAAAGAAAGCTAATGAAATGGACCGATTCCAGGTAAGCATGTCTGGTGCAATTTAGGGTTATAAAAGATGCCCCCTAATCTGTGAGGTCAGAAGAGGATCTGATGGCTGAAATAAATTATCAATCTTCATGAACGTACCAAACAAGTGAGCCCAAGGACCAGAATTCGAGAGGTGCTATTTGCAAAATAAAAATTGTCTCACTGAGGCGGGCATACCAATGCTCAGAGTGAAAACAAATCATGGCTATGAATCAAATACATTGTAGATCCATGTCATATAACTATATAAAGTGTAGCCGCGAGCAATACACAACGGATCTACATATCGAAATCGAAAAGATATACATGTATAGTATCGATCTTCAAGAAGAGAATAAGGCATGATGGCTAGAGATGAGGCCTTCAGAGCTTGAGCAAAAACTTCAAAATCTTCACAACTCAGGTAGGATTGTAATATAAGTGTATGACTTCACTACCCAGAGGTCTTCGATGGCTTGTCAGGAATGGACTAGAGGATTTTTATGATCAGGTTGAGGGATTCATGGATTTCGAATAAAGACTTGATTAGGCTTTCGGGATGACCGAGCATGAGGGCAAGAGACAAACTGCAGAGGGGGCCGACTCAAGCTTGGAAATAACTTCCCTTGGACAATAGCACGAAAAAATACGATACTCAAGCAACATGATATCTTGACATAAGTTCACGATGCAGGAGGCACCGCAAACTCTCCATATGTTTGGAAGAATAACCAAACGAAGGAGGACATAACTCTATGTAGTAAGAACAACTTCCTAAGGTCATGTTAAATCCCAAGGCTTGATGAACAAACGGAAGGATGTGATTTTTCCAAGGGTGACTCATTGTGCTGCCAATAAAAAGAAAATACTTTTCCCTTCCTCTTTTTGGGGTATATTTGATCTTTTTGTCTTTTTCAATAATTTTGGAAAGCTTGAAAAAGAATAAAAGAATGCTACGTTACAAAGGAGGATCGAGTGTCGTAGACATACTAGTTCCAAGCACACAAAACACATGGATGCTCAGGGAAAAGGGACATATGCAGGAAAAGGACACTCGAGAAAAATCCTCCATGGGCCAAAGGTGTCAAGATGTAGAGGCAAAGTGCTACAGGGCTTGCGTATAAGGTATGCTTCAGATGGTTTAGTTGAGAGAAACATGGAGCTGATATTAGGCCAAAGACGCAGGTATGAAAATGCGACTAATAAGACACATAATGGTAACGTCCTTCGATGTAATTTTAACGAGCCTAGAGAAGGTAAGCTCGGTGGTTTTTCATATTTAGAGAGTCTAAAAAAGTGTAAAAGGAGACTCCAATGGGGTACCTTTTTCGAAGATAGTCTAGTCAGTTTGAAAAAGGGGTAAACTAGCACTGACTAGATGTCTATTCAAAACCATTTTAACGAGTTTGATAAAGACAAGATCACTCGGCAATTTTTTCATTTTTAAGGAGTCTAAAAAAAGATTAACTATGGACTCCGTCATGAATGTTCTTTTGGATCACTTTAACGAGTGTGAAGAAATAAGGTCACTCGCCGATCTTTTCAATTTTAGGGAGTTTGAAAAGAGCTTAACTATGGACTCTATGGGGGTTACTTTTTTGTAAATTTAGTGCCTCATGCTCGAAAAAGGGTTAAAATCATACTTGAGAATACTCTTCTAGGGAACCGACGCTCCTAGAGTATACCTTTGTTCATACAGTTGACCATCCGGACCGAAAAAGGGGTAAACTACCACCGGATAGACGTGCCTTCAAATTTTAGTTTAACGAGCGTGAAGGGCAACACGATCGCTTGGCAATCTTTTCATTTTTAGAGGGTCTGAAAAGGGCTTAAAAGAAGACCCGTGGGGGCTACGACTCATGTATGAAACTGGTTCAGGTAGAGCCCATTGCCAGGCTCAAACCAAGAGTCTCTTTGATAGTCAACTTGGAAAGTCTCCCAAAAGGGAAGAAAACACAAACCATGGTGTAAGTCCTCCCTCAATATAGAAACCGTAGTCATGGCTTCAAGGATAGCTTCATCTAAAGGCAATTCAAAATATGATAAATCACACAAATGAGGGTCGACAGTCCCAAAGGGTGAAGTAAACTGACCATACTCCATATGACAATGGAGGCTCTGGGTAGGACTAGCAGAGTCTATCAACGAAGAATCACAAGCACAAGGGCTTGAGGATCTACAAACAACGAGATCATACTCAGAAAGAGACTCAAGATCACTTGGACCTAGAGGGGGAAACAAGGGCTCCCATGCCCCCATTGGATAAACCAATGGATCAATTGTTGAGACCAAGTCTCGAGAGGGAAAACATGACTTCATAGGTTCCTTCTCAAAAGAAATTGAACATCGAGAATAAGATGCCACCTAATTAACCTGTGGTGAAGCAGAGTCTACACGAACACTAGGAACATGTAAAGAAGTAGCCTAAAACAATGCCAAATTAGGATGGCGATTATCAGATGCCAACTAGTCAATAGTGACAATGCTTCCATTGTGAGGGAAATTCATAACCTGGAAGAGCGTAGACACCACAGCATTCATAGCATATACATAATCATGTCCGAGAATCATATTGAAATCTAACGGGCCTTGCACCACTATAACATCAACAAGGACAATATTCCAACCTAATGAGATAGGCAACTGAGGAAGAATCCCCAAATATTCACTAGGACTTTTGTCAAAATCCAACAGCTCATGCGAAGCAGACACAAGCTCGGGAGATCCCAAGACTTTCCAAACCGAGGAGGATAAAATACTTGCAGAGGATCCTTCATCCACGATACATCAATAAATGTTGGTTGAATTAACTTCAACCCATATTTTAAAGGGTGTATAAGAAGGAAGACGAGGCTCAACAAGGTCATTCCAATCAAAGGAAACCATCCTAGGGCTTGGAGGGGGTGTACTCGGAATGAGAAGAATGCCCCCTTGCTCTAAAAGTACTAAACTAGAAATGCTAAAAACATAGTCGGTAGACACATCACTCTCTAAGAGAAGAGTGGGATCAGTCGATGACTGCATCAGTATGACCACTTTCACAACCAATGGTTGAATAGGATGCGAGACTTCATGGTCTAAAGGCACCTCACGCCCCAAAAGAGGAGTGGGATCAGCTGATGACTACATCAGCATGACCACTTTCGTAACCGATGGCTGAATAGGTTGTGGGACTACATGGTCTAAAGGCACCTCACCCCCAAAAGAGGAGTGGGATCAGCCCATGAATGCATCAGCATGACCACTTTCACAACTAATGTCTGAATAGGTTGCAGGACTACATGGTCTAAAGACACCTCACTCCCCAAAAGAGGAGTGGGATCAACCGATGACTGCATTGGCATGACCACTTTCACAACCAATGGCTAAATAGGCTGCGAGACTACATGGTCTAAAGGCACCTCACCCCCCAAAAGAGGAGTGGGATCAGTCGATGACTACATCAGCATGACCACTTTTGCAACCAATGGTTGAATAGACTGTGAGGAAACCTCAGAAGACTCAGAATCAGAAGATCTTGTAGACAGGGACCATAATCTTTGTACCTCTTGAATGCTAGGGAACAAATGAGTAAGGTGACCTCCCTTGCAAATATTACAAGGGAACTTAGGCTTACGTCCTATCCGTCTAGGTTTCTCAACAGAATCAATGCCCCCAACATGACTAGCAGTGGTTGGTTGCACATCTCCAACATGACTTGCAGATATGGGTGATGGGTCGATAACATGACTCACAAAGGCTACATACCTATTACCAGTATGAATAGCAGTGACTGGAATTTTTCCCCCATCATGACTTGCAGAGGGTGGGTGATTGCACCCAGCATAACTTGCAGAGGCTAGGTGCAGGTCTTCAATGTGACTTCCAGAAGTTTTTGACCTATCTCCAACATGACTCACAGAGGTTGGTGATTTCCTCTTCCTATTCTTCCTCTTTCTACTTCGTTTAGACTTCTATTTACTAGTAACTGTACTTTCACCAGATGCGGGAGAAGGAGGAGAAGACTTTGCTGACAAAGGAACATCAACAGGGTGCCCGTGACTTAAGGTGCTTAACTGAGAAGAGTCAAGAGCATTCGGGACATTTGGAATGGTACCCAACCAAACCGGTAGTCCCACATTCAACCTAGGAATGTACAAAGTGGCCATCAAAGGGACACTGATGTTTCTGAAGAAGGAAAAAGCACAAGAATCCCCTTGTGAAGGGGTTACTTGGTTGGTATCGTCGGTAACTCTAGCCATGAAGATCTTATTCATAGGTTCTTCCCTTGCAGGATTGTTCAAAACCGTAAAAGTCTCACGCACTGACTCTGAAGAACCAATGTTATCAAAACAATGCCTAAAAAGAGGCGGCTCCACGTTTCCAAGAGGAAGACCGAAATGTCCTCATGACCAGCGGAGTGGGTGATCTACCACCCTAGGTCAGAGACCCAAAGAAATAACCGACTAACTCACTATGGAAAATGAGGGAGCACAGAGCACACACTAAAAAATTCCTAAAGGAAAATCAAGCAAATGACTAACTAGTAGGAAGAACAGTTACACCAGCCAACACTAGAGAAACTTATCGGTGCAAGTGAAACTCGAATATGGAAGAACCCTCTGGGTATACTCTATAAAGCATGGCCTGATGTCTTCCCTAGGTGTTGCAGTATACCCTCGCAGTCACCTGTGTAAGTCCCTAAAATAAAGGCAACTAGGTTTCCAACTCGTGAACAATCACTAGGTGGGTACAGTCGACAGTTGGGTGGACCACAATGAGCAGGATATTGTTGTTGGGAAAAACACCCTACAAACTAGCAAAATAGAGTTCAAACTTTGCATGCAGATTTGACCGAATAGAAACTACTTTCTACCTACATCCCTAGATTTAAATCCCCTTTTTCTCAGTAAATGCATTTAAAGGATCACCTACCTTATTACCAACGTTCGATGTTGATCCTCCATTGTGCTTGATTACTTGTTCACGATTCTCCTTCCAAAGATGACCTACACTCAAGACAAACAACAACTATGCATGCATGCTACTTCTATACTCACGGGTTAGAAATCAAACATAAACTACTCAAATCATAGATAGTTCATGAATTGGGATGGGAAAAGCATTCTCTTTATTACTTAAAGTGAGTCAACTTACAAAAGTTGAGACTGACCACCACTCCTTGAACCTGATCCTGGGCTCCTCTTCTTCTGTCCTTCAACTGCTTTGCGTTAAATCTCATTTGGCATGAGGAAAGGCTAAAGGGTTGGGACAATGGAATACGTAAATGGGCAGAGTTTCTTCGCTATATTTTTTCCTCTTCCAAATGGTACCCCTACCCCTTCTTTTATAGGCTAGAAGGAGCTAGGGTTTTGGACGAACCCTCGGCCATGCATGGCCAGGAGTTTCATTTAACTCACCCATAGCTTTTTAGTCCATCGGCAACTTTCCTTTTTCATGCTTTTGTAGGTACACACGGGCTGTTGTGAGTCAACCAGCATGTACACGCGTCCAGTAATGGGTTAGGGTGTGTGGGCCTTTACACAAGAGGATTTTCAAAGAGTTGTTTAGCAGAGTTTTGGCAAAGAAGGGAAATGAGTTGGCCTGATGCCAAGTAAGCATATGTGGTGCAATTTAGGGTTATAACAAATGCCCCCTAATGTGTGAGGTCAGAAGAGCATTTGATGGCCGAAATACATTACCAATCTTTACTGATGTGTCGAACGATTGAGCCCAAGGATCAGGAACCAGGAGGTGTCGTCTGCAAAATAACAAATGTCTCACCGAGGCGGGCATACCCATGCTCGGGATAAAATAGAACCATGTCTACCAATCAAATACACTGTAGATCCATGTTAAATAACTATAAAGAGTAGCCACGAACAATACACAGTGGAGCTACATCTCAAAATCAGAAAGATATACATGTAGAGTATTCATCTTCCAGAAGTTGATTTGGACTGATGACAAGAGATGAGATCTTCAGAGCTCAAGAAACAACTTCAAAATCTTCAAAACTTGGGTAGGAGTGTAATATGAGTGTATGAATGCACTACCCAGAGGTCTTCGACGGCTCGTCGGTCATTGACGTGATAATCTTGATGATCAGACTGAAGGCTTCAATTATTTCGAACAAGGACTTGATTGGATGTTCGGGATGGTCGGGTATGCGGACAAGAGACATTTTGCAGAGGGGCCGACTCAGGCTTAGTGACAAACTTCCCTTGGACAATAGCACAACACATGATGAGACTCAGGCAACATATATGTTAATCATAAGTCTACGAAGAAGGACGCAACGCAAACTCTCCATATGTTTGGAAGAATAACCAAACGGTGGAGGACACAACTCTATATAGCGAGAAAAACTTCCTAAGGTCGTACTACATCCCATAGTATTATGATCAAACGGACAGATGTGCTTTATCCAAGGGTGACTCATTATGCTTCCAATAAAGAAAATACTTTTCCCATGCTCTTTTTGGGGTATATTTGTTTTTTTTTTCTTTTCAATAATTTTGGAAAAAGAATAAAGGAATATTACATTACAATGGAGGAACGAGTATTGCAAACATACAAGCTCAAGACACAAGGACAAGACTGATGTTCTGGTAAAATGATACTCAGGAAAAATCCTCCGGCGGCCAAAGGTGTTAAGACGTAGAAGCAAACTGTCACAAGGTTGGTGGATAAGGTATGCAAATGTGGTTGATAAAACACACAATGGTAACTTCCTTCGATGTAAGTTTAACGAGCCCAAAGAAGGTAAGCTCGGTGGTTTTTCATATTTAGAGTCTAAAAAAACATAAAAGGAGACTCCAATGGGGTACCTTTTTCGAAGATAGTCTAGTTGGTTCGAAAAAGGGATAAACTAGCACCGACTAGACGTCGATTCAAAACCATTTTAACGAGTGTGACAAGGACAAGATCACTTGGCTATTTTTTCACTTTTAAGGAGTCTGAAAAAAGCTTAACTATGGACTCCGTCAAAAATATTCTTCTGGACCAATTTAACGAGTATGAAAGAATAATGTCACTCGACAATATTTTCAATTTTAGGGAGTCTGAAAAGAGCTTAACTATGGACTCTGTGGGGGTTTCTTTTTCGTAAGTTTAGTCCCTCGGGCCCGAAAAAGGGATAAAATTATACCTGAGAGTACTCTTCTAAAGAACGAAAATTCGATAGAGTATACCTTTGTTCGTACAGTTGACCGTCCAAACCGAAAAATGGGTAAACTACCGCCGAACAGACGTGACTTCAAATTTCAGTTTAACGAGCGTGAAAGGCCACAAGATTGCTCGACAATCTTTTAATTTTTAGAGGGTCTGAAAAGAGCTTAAAAGGAGACTCGTTTAAGGAACGTTCTTCTGGACCAATTTAACAAGTGTGAAGAAACAAGGTCACTCGGCAATCTTTTCATCTTTAAGGAGTCTGAAAAGGGCTTAAAGAAGACTCCATAATGGTTAATTTTCTCAGTTAATCCGGACGAGATCGAAAAGCATAAATGCAGTCTCGTCGGATGTTGCTTTCAGATCTCAAAGTGAGCTTGAAAAACAACAAAGTTATCTCATGATAGACTCTTTGTGGGTCGATGCCTGGCATCTCCTCGGGGGAGCTGTATGCTTCGACAAAAACATTGTCTATGACGCCAGGGGTTTGGGAGATATTGGTCAATACAGTTTCAATGATAGTTTCCATATTGCTCTCAGCATAAATTTCTTGCGTAGCTAAGAGATTAATAGGACATGGCTGATCTCCCGTTATGGTAACAGTGAATTCTCCTGCTTTGATTCGGCTTAACTCTAGGAGAAAATATGATCTGTGATGAAGATCTTCCCAAGGTTTGTTCAGACTAGTCATTGCTTCAATTATTGCTTCATCAGAAGGAAAGACTAAGTCTAACGAATCGACATTAGTGAGAGAACCCTGAGCCCAAATAGGCTCTAGAAGTGGATCTAACTCTTGTGTCGGAGTCGAATCAGGGATAGTTGAAGCTTGCTGGACTAAAGAGTACGCTACCTCAATGACAGACAAGGGCATGGACATGCCTAAGTGCGTTTTCTCATCCATCGTAGCTGATGGGGAAGGAAGAATCCAAGGATCCTCAAAGTAAGTCGTGCGGAACGACGAAACTTGAAAAATCTCAACCTTATGGTGATTAGATATAAATTTGATATCGTCGTGAAGAGGTGGGTAATCGAAGGTACCCATCAAGGATGGGCATAAACAAACTCCTACGTTAACGACACCTGGTTGAGGATTATCAATCATCGGGACCGTGGATGCCCCCAAAGCTGGGTCAAGTCTGGAGAAAGACAGTTGATTGATGGTCACTATCCGACCCTCGTGTGGAAACAAAAAGACTCGGAAAAATGTAGCAACCATAGCTTGCATAGCATAAGTCCAACTCCATCCTAACAAGAGGTTATAGTCAAGGGGAGCATCGACTACCTCTACTTTGAAACACATGGTTTTCCCTCCTAACTGCATGGGGAAAGAAGGAACGATGCCATGTGGTCAGAATGAACGACCGTCAAAAGCAGTGAGGAGAGTAGGTGTTGGAGACAAAATGGGTTGGTCAATGGCCTTCCAACATGCTAACAACATAACGCATGTCGAGGCACCCTCATCGACCACCGTGCGGAAGATATTTCGAGTAAAAGTTTTCATGGGATGAGCCACTACTATCTGAAATTCTACATGGTAAGGCAGACGAGGTTTTAAGTTGGTTGTATCTAACATGATGGTGCCCAGATTACAAGTCTCAGTAGAGCCCAAAGCAGTTAACAAGGATTTCCTCTGAGCATGGAATCTTTGGAGGACCTCCAAAGCAGACATTGCACAAGGGGTTTGTGATAAATCCTCCACCACAGAGTAATTCTGGGCGGCCCTTGCGTTTGGGTTGTGAGAAGATTTTTTAAATGCACATTTTGGAATGCATGTCATTGTTTCTCCCAACATATTCTCAATATGTAGAGGAAGAGATGGGAGATCAGTTTATTTACCCTTCTCAAAAGTTCTTGGTTTACTATAGTCGTGCGCTCTAGTTGATATCAAAGCATCACCCCTAACCATATATACGTTCACGAATGAGGGATTATTTGGAGGTGGGCAGGTTTCTTGGCTGCCCCCTTTTGCGCTTGTAGAGGCTTGAGTTAGATTTTTCCCATGTTGAAAGGGATTAGTCAACACTGCTTGTTTTTGTTGTGTGACAAACTTTTGAGCCTCTGCAAGTCAAGGACAAAGATGGGTCGAGTGGTCTTCCACGCACAAGTTGCATGGATACCTCGCCTTCTGTTTTTTCGTGTTGTCCCCGCAAGCATTATCAATGGGTTTTTATCCCCCTTACCCTTCTTTCGTTGTTTTTTCTTCCCCTCAGGTTGTTGGGTGGCCTTTGGGTTAGTCGACTACGCAGTGTGTACTTCCGACGTTTGGGTAGGGGGCGCAGCCAAAGCAGTAGTTTGGCTAGCCGTTGTGTGTTGTATGGATAACTGTTGCAATTGTTTTGTCAATTGCTCAGCGGGCTTGGTTTGTGTTGAACCAACAATACCATTGGCATGTGGTCCAGCTCTCTGTCTAGTTTTATCCAGTATCGAACGTGGCGCATCTGGAAAGATGTTGTATAATAAACCAGACTGAGAATAGATGACCTCAAACTGTTGAGCCCTCATGATGGCATATTCTTCGAAGAAAAATCTGGATGTCATGACATCTTTGGATAACTGTGGGACCAAAGACTTAAGGAACCACTCAAGAAGGAATGCTGGTGGGACTGGTACCTTGATTAAACTCTCCCGGCGTCTCCACTCTCGAATATGATCAGAGATATGGTTCGTTGTTGTCTGTTCGAAATTGGCGAGCAGCTCTGTGCCAGTGTTGTATCTCACAAGTAACTAGAAATGGTTAAGGAAGGCCATCATCAGTTCGCCAAAAGAAGAGTATCTTGAGCGATAGAAATCAATGTACCATTTCACGACACTCCCAATAAGAGTACATTGAAACAATCACAACTGTACGGAGTCATCTTTCAATGAGTTAGATGAGCACCAAAGATGAAAGGTAGTCACATGATCACTTGGATCTTCATTAGGCTTGGCCTCGAAATTTGGGATGTCCAAAGGAAACTTCGTCGTCATAGGAGGCCAACGTGGATCGTGACAAATAGGATCATTTAACAACCTTGTCAAATCTGGCAAGTGTAAAGTCACCAGGAATGGTAGTTTGGGTTGCTGCTGATAACCTGGGAAAAAGGGTTCTGGAGTTTGATTGGCACCAAATTGCCAAGAAAAGTTTGGGTCCTGGCCCAGATTCTGATAGAAACCATGGCCCTGACCAGCGTAAGGATTTTGCATCTGTGGAGACATCATCAGTTGATTTCCCAAAAAGGACATAGAGTGTTGGGCATGCATTGTATTCAAAGGACTTTGGGAAGGATTACCCCATGCCGGTCTTGTAGGGAGAGGCATAGTAGTCTGTCCAGGGTTCCATTGACTATTGAAATAATTACCCTAGAACGACATTCCGAAGGAGGTAACAGATCATTGTCCTGAATTCCAAGGTCCTGCTATGTGTGCCCCCTGTGCAGGAATAGTACCCTACGCAGGAGTGGCTTGTCCAAAAATGGGGTTGCCCTCAGTCGAGAAAGCGGCTGACGAGAAAGTGTTGTTACCAAACATTTCGTTCCAAGAAAATGGTGTTGAACCTACCGGCATACTGTGCGAAGGTGGTCCCTGACTCCCTGCTCCAAATAAACTATTGTGTGTAGGTTTCCCTATGCGGATATGACCTCCTGCGTAAGGAAAAGCGTTAAAAGGGATAGGAGTGACCCCAAGGTGACCTTGCAGAGGAGTGCTAGAGGTCCCTGCCCCCAGACCCAAAGTCTGTAAAGTGGAGTAGGTTAGTACAGGACTTGTACCCGAACTAGGCATAATGTATGAGAACGGAGGGCCCGTCGCACTAGGTGTGAAGGGGGTTGTGGCCACCACCATAGACGGGTTTGGTCCACTGTGCAACATAGTTGCGGCTGAGACCATGGTGGCTCAGACCGATGACGTTAGGTTAGGATATGACTCTCCTGTGGTGGCAACTATGGTGGGAATTGATGAATTCCTAGAAGGAGTAACAACATTTGTTTCCATTGTTGTGTGAGGCACTGTCTGGCGTTCATGAAACTAGATTGGTACAATAAACGGTGCCAAGATATCAGTGGTTGGGGTTTCAATTGAGCCAAGAATGGTTGCTTCAAGGTCCAAAATGGTTGATTTCTCTGGGGGTTGTTCGAGCAAAAAGGTTTGTAACCTGGTCGCTTCAAAAGACCCTTGTTGGTCTAGCTTCCGCCTTAATGGTGGTGGGGGTGGCTCCAATGTAACCGGTGGCAGGCCAAGAAGCCTTCGTGACCGGTAGAGCTCGGGATCCTCCACTATGTGAGAAGATCCAAGACACGCTAAGGTATTCTAAACATTCAAAAGTAACACACACTAAAAAGAATCCCCTAAGAGATAAGACAAGAAATCACTAAACTATTTGGAAGAACAGTTACAACAACCAACACTAGAGCAAATTACCAGTGCAAGTGCAACTCGAACATGGAAGCACCCTCCGAGTATACTCTACAAAGTGTGGCCCGATGTCTTTCCTAGGTACCACGGTATACCCCCGCAGTCACCTATGTATGTCCCTAAAAAGATTGGCAACTAGGTTGCCAGCACGCGAACAATCACCAGGCGGGTACAATCGAAAGTCGGGTAGACTACAATGAGAAGGGTATCGAGCCTGAAACCTATCAAGGGTATCGAGAGAAAATGGTTCGGAAGACAACTGAGGACCTCGAATGGATTCGATACCCATGAAGCCCCATGGAAAATGCAAACGACGGAATCCCAAAACAAACCCTCTATATGTGTTCTCCACTACGATTGGTCCGGCTTTGGAGGGGTTATCTCCGCTACCTTTCCGCACGCGACCTCATGTTTATCCCCTATGTTAGAGGGGGGTATCGAATAAATTCCATGAAACTGGACTTAGACACTCCCTATCTCAGACTCCAATGTTTGGTTTTGAATGGCCTTGAAGAGTTTCCTCTCCAACCTAATCCAAGACCCTAGTCCTGAACTAGTTTGTGAACCCTACAAACATAAAAGTCTAGTAGATTTTAAAATTAGTGTTGCTTTTATGGATTTTTATTACGTCAAGGGGTATGAGGGTGAAACTGATGATGTGTAAAAGACGAAAGAAAAAAATAAATGAAAAAGCTGGAAACAAAAAACTTTTACTGAATGCAAAATTTCAACAACTTTTCACAAAGAAAGATTTTTAATTTTTCTAAGATTTTGGATAGCAAACTCAAAGGAATTTCACTCGACTACGAGCTACTTATGATCTAAGTGAATTGAAAAAACTTATGAAATAAAATACTTTTCCCTAGCTACTGATGTAGAAACACACTCTTCAACCAAAGAAGAAAATGAAAAGAGATTTTTTATTTATTTAAGTGCTAGTAAAGAAAGAAAGGGAAAATACCGACAAGCAAAAAAAACCAAGAAAAACAATTTTGGCTTACAGCGTAGATCGCAAAGAATCAGATTAAAGAATCACACAATGGAAATTGTAAAAACAATGACTCTCACGCTTGTCTAAAAACCATAAAAAAAAAAAAAAAAATTATATTTTTCTGTCAACTATTAACTGAGAAAAAGTAGGCTAAGGGTAAGATGAATCCTAAGCTACTGACTGTTCAAACATAGATTCAAACACCTGAGAGGAATAATTCTTATCAAAGGAGGGGATGACTGCCCCACCCTGAACAAAAAGTAGCCTGTACAAGCACGTGACTATCACTCAAACAACACGCGTGCAAATGCATGCTAAACAGAGACAGAGGGCGTGTACACGCGGGCTGACCTTGTACAGGCCGCGTGTATATCTAAACTCTAAGGAAAAATATGAAAACAGACAGACCAGACCAGGAAGAGACCCCTGGTATTGATAACCAGGATCCCTTGAAGGCTTGGATACTCTTTCTAACAGAAAAACAAATAATGCAAGGAAAAATAATAAGGCAAAAAACAATCTGAGATAGGACTGTTAACAAACAAGACTCAGACAGAATTCCAGAAAACCCCCTGAGAATGTGTGATTCTGACAGGGAAGAGGAGGACTGCCTCTAAGGTTCTCTGAACTCCTACACGCTACTGCTATCTCTACAGCTAGCGTTCACACACGGGCTGTAAGAGGATAGGGTGCGGGTACACGTGTTCAGGCCTTATGTAGGCCATGTGCACCTTTGTGTGTCCCAAAAAACACAGTCAAGCAAAAGTCAGGGAAAGCTAGTATGGAAAACCAGACTCCCTGCTAGCTCAGACCTTACAGAAATGAAAGAAAAAGATAGGCAAAGAAAAAAGTAGAAAACCTAGTCTTTAAACTACCCAAAAACTTAAGAAAAAATTCCAAGAACCCTAAAGAGTATTCTCCCCAGTATGGTCGCCAATTCTGTTGTTGGGAAAAACACCCTACGGACTAGCAAAATAGAGTTCAGACTTTGCATGCAGATTTGACCAAATAGAAACTACCTTCTACCTACATCCCTAGATTTAAATCACCTTTTTCTCAGTAAATGCATGGAAAGGATCACCTACCTTATTACTGACATTCGATGTCGATCCTCCATTGTGCTTGATTACTTGTTCGCGATGCTCCTTCCAAAGATGACCTGCACTTAAGACAAACAACAATTATGCATGCATGCTACTTCTATACTCATGGGTTAGAAATCAAACATAAACTACTCAAATCATAGACAGTTCATGAATTGGGATGGAAAAAGAATTCTCTTTATTACTTAAAGTGAGTCAACTTACAGAAGTTGAGACCAGCCACCATTCTTTGAACCTGATCCTGGGCTCCTCCTCTTTTGTCCTTCAAATGCTTTGCGTTAAATCTCCTTTGGCATGAGGAAAGGCTAAAGGGTTGGGACAATGGAATATGTAAATGGGCAGAGTTTCTTCACTATATTTTTTCCTCTTCCAAATGGTACCCCTACCCCTTCTTTTATAGGCTAGAAGGAGCTAGGGTTTTGGACTCACTCATAGATTTTTGTTCCATCGACAACTTTCCTTTTTTCGTGCTTTTGTAGGTACATGCAGGTTGTTTTGAGTCATCCAGTGTGTACACGTGTGCAGTAATGGGTTAGGGCGCGTGGGCCTTTACACAAGAGAATTTTCAAAGAGTTGTTTAGTAGATTTTTGGCAAAGAAGGGAAATGAGTTGGCCTGATGCCAGGTAAGCATATGTGGTGCAATTTAGGGTTATAACAGGTATCAAGCCCGAAACCTATCAAGGGTATCGAAAGCAAGTGTTCCAGAAGATGATTGAGGACCTCGAACAGATTCAAGACCCACGAAGCTCTGTGGAAAATGCAATCAATGAAATCCCAAGACAAGTCCTTTATATGCGTTCCCCACTATGCTTGGTCCAGCTTTGGAGGGGTTATCTTCGCTACCTTTCTGCACATGACCTCGTGTTTAGCCCCTGTGTTAGAGGGGGGTCCCAGATAATTTCCACATTACTGGACTTCTATACTCCCTAGCAAAGACTCCAATGTTTGATTTAACGGCCTTGAAGAGTTTCCTCTCCAACCTAATTCAAGGCCCTAACCTTAAACTAGTTGATGGACCCTACAAACATAAAAGTCTAGTTATTTTTAATTAGCGTTCTTTTTAAGGCTTGATTTACTCAAAAGGTGTGGTAGTGCAACTGATGTTGTTAAGACTCTTGCAGAAAAAAAAAGAAATGATAAGAACACTAGCAAAGAATGATTATATTTCTTATTTTCTTTTGAAATGCTTTTAAAATTAGAAGAAAACACAACGCTATGCTAATTTCTTTTTCTTTTTCAAATAACAATGCAAAGCAGATGCCAAGAAAGAAAGAGACATAAGAAGCTAATTTTTTTTTTATATTTTCTTCCAATCAAAGCAGAGGTAACAAAAGCTTCTAAAAGAAACTGATGAATGTACGATTTTTTTCTTAAAATTTCCAGCTAAAAATAAGTTAAAAAATATAGGAAACATAAGAAATATTTTGAAAAAGATAAGAAAAATTGATGTCAAAACCAAGCTACAGATTGTTATAACAGAGACCAGGACTAGGTCAAGAAAACCCCCGAGAAGTATGACTTCTGACAGGGAAGAAGATGACTGCCTCTTCTTTAAAAAAATTCTCAACACAGGCATGCTACTGACAGTTCAACAACTAGCATATGTAAACGGGCTGTGTAGGGTCAGGGCGTGTGTGCACACATGCAGGCCCACTACAGGTCGTGTGCACCTCTGCAACTCCTCAAAAAATTGAAAAACAAGCAATCAAGCACTAGCAGGGAGTACTGGTATTGAGAACCAGAATCCCTTGAAGACACATAAACTTACTTTGACAAAAAAAGATGCAAGGAAACTTTGTTAAAAAACAAGATAATCTAAGGTTATACCTAGGCTACAAACTACAACAATAGAGACCAGAACTAGATCCAGAAAACCCCTGAGAAGGATCACTTTTGATAGGGAAGAGGATGTATGCCTCTCTAAAAAAAAAAAAAAAAATTGAACTCAGACACATAGCTAACACTTCATCAGCCAGCGTATGCATGTGGTTTGTATGAAGGTAGGGCGCATGTATATGCGTGCAGGCCTTGTACAGGTAGTGTATACCTCTGTGACTTCCCAGAAAATAAAAAGCAGTCAAGCAAAGAAAGCAGGGAGTACTGGTATGGAAAACCAGAATCCCTACTAGCTCAGACTCTTGCAAAAACTCAGAAAAAAGGTAATAAAACCAATTTAAAACACCCAAAAAGTATCCCCCAAAACCCTAGAGATTTCCCCAGTATGGTTGCCAATTCTATTGTGGGTGGGGAAATCCCTCCTATAGACTAGCATTAAGGGTTTTATCATGCATGCATAAATGACCTAAAGTCTCCTACTTTTGACCAACATCCCAATCACAAACCCCATTATTCATATGCAAATACAAGGTCAAAGAGATCCAGTTACTGTACCTTAGTTTATGTGTTTGATGTCAATCCCTTTAATGCTTGGTCACTCCTTGACTGCAAATCTCCTCCCAACACTGACCTGCATTCAAAAAAGACAAACAAATAAATCCACATGCATATAATCTATAAACTAATGGATTAGAGATTCTATCAAAATATAATCAAATTTAAATATTAACAATCTCATATGGTGGGATGGGAAAAGTACTTATTTTATTAATCTCACAAGAGTAACCTCACAATGGTGATATTGGACACTGCTCCTCGAATCCGGTCCTGGGATCCTCTTCAACTGTGCTCCAACTACTTCTGTATATGCTTCTCTTCACACAATAGTTGCAAAAGGTTAGGGCAAGGGGAATGTTAAATCGGGTATAGTTTCTTTGCTATGATTTCCCTTCCTCCAAATGGGACCCCTACCCCTTGTTTTATAGGCTAGAAAAGGCTAGGTATTTGGTTGAGTGACCGGCTATGGGCGGTCTAACGGTTTAGTTAACTTACCCAAAACTGTGTGTTTCATCTGCAACTTTCCATTTTTCGTGCTTTTGTAGGTACCCGCAGGCTGTAGTGGGTCAGCTAGCATGTACATGCATGCAGTAGTGGAGCAAGGCCCGTGTGCCTTTAAAAAGGGTGTTTTTAAGAAGAGTTGTTCAGTAGTGGCTTGGAAAAGAAGGCTAATGAGATGGCCTGATGCCATGTAAGCATGTCTGGTGCAATTTAGGGTTATAAAAACGGGGCAAGGATAGGTGGTTGTAGTCATGTTCCAATTGGTGTCGGAGAACTAAGGGGGTTGTGGTCTCCTTCTGGTTGGAGCCAAATAATTTTTGGAGTTGTAGATTCCTTCAGGTTGAAGCCTAAGAATAGGCAGTTGCAGCCTCCTTCCATTTGCAGCTAGAAAATTGGAAAGTTGGTGATTCCAATGAATGTATTCTTTTGACATATAAGAAAATCATTATGTGTCTTTCTCCCATTTGGGTTTCCATGTAAATTCTGGTGTACTTTGCATTTGATGTGATTTTGTTCATGTGATACTGCTTATGATTATATTGTTGATGATATATATTGAATGCTAAAGATAAATTGTTGAACATTGTTGAAGAATATATATTGTGGTTAAAAGTAATAAATGTGCTCATATTGATTCACCCCCTCTTAGTATTCCAACAATTGGTATCAGAGAAGATCCTTCAAGAACTAGTCTAACCACTAGAAGGAGATCATGGAATACGCTAAGATTGGAGCACCAATATTTGACAGTCGGAATTATGGATTATGGAGTTTAAGGATGGAAATATTTTTGCAAGGACAAGGATTTGATGTATGGCGAGCAGTAGTAGATGGATACAAAGCACTAGCCACTCCCCCAACAAAAAAGGATGGAAATAAACTTGAAGAAAAAAACTCAAAGGATAAAGGTACTTTTCTAAACAATCTTGTTAATTCAATATTATTTGAGGTTATGCATTGCGATTCTTTAAATGACCCCTGGGATAAGCTTTAAAATATTTATGAAGGAGATGCTAAAGTCAAGGGAACTAAACTCCAAACCTTTAGAGCTAATTTCGAATAATCAAAGATAAAGGAAGATGAAGACATTGCATCCTACTTTCTGTGAGTTGATGAAATAGTGAATACTATTAAAGGTCTGTGAGAAGAGATGAAGGAACCAATCATCGTTCAAAAGGTACTAAGGTCTCTACCTATGAGATTTGATCCAAATATTTCAGCCCTAGAAGAAAGAATAGATCTAGACACCTTGAGCATGGACGACCTACATGGGATACTCACCGCCTATGAAATGAGAACATAACAAGAGAACCCAGTCACAAAGGAATCAACATGCAAAGCATCCAAGAAGACAAAGAAAAACAACAAGCAAAATCCAAAGTCAGGTTGTAGTTGCAGCGATGATTCATAGGAAGATGAAGAAATGGAAAACTTCGTAAGAAAGTTGCAAAGAGGAACTCGTAAACACAAAGGTATGTTTCCATTGAAATGTTTTAATTGTGGTGGTATTGATCATTTTTCATATAAATTTCCCCATAAGAATAAGGAAAGTGATGAAGAAGAAGACCCTAAGAAGAAAAAGAAAAATCAAAAGCGTAGAAGAAGCAAAAAGAAATTCTTCAAGAAACGTTTATGCACCAAGGAAGACAGTTCCTCATCATACAAGGATGAAGAGAGTGACAGTGATACAGGAAGAGTACTATTCATTGCAGTATAAGATTTCGAAGAAGAAGGAGAAGTTGATCTCAAAGAATAATTTAGCAGTGCCTTACAAGAACTAAGGAATGAAAGAAATACAATCAAGTCACTCATGGTAGAACTAAAGAGGAAAGATGTTGGACACACTGACCACACTAAAAAGGGAGGTGAATCAGTGTAGGGATATTTTCACAACTTCCCCTTCACAAAAATCCTTAGTTAGCAATCACCATTTACTCATTACTTATTGTTGTTATTTATAACCAGTTAAATGTGAACATACATCAGCAACATATACCAGCAACAAATATCATCAATAAGTCATCACCACAAGGAACACAAAGAACACAATAAGTATGTACAATTTTCTTTTTATTACGGACTACAATCCTTGGGTTATCAACACAACTGAATAGAGTACAACTCCACAAAAGCACCAACTCTACAATGCAAGACTCAACTTACACAACTCAACACCAACTAAGAAGAGGAATCAATCCTCAACAGATACCAATTTGTTAACATATACGTGACCTATCATTAGTGCATCACGTGTATGTATGTTCCCTACCAGTAGTGCATCTCGCATATGTATGTGGCCAGTCTGTACTACAGCCTGTGTATGCCTTCTGAGTATTTAGGGTTTTCTCTCTATGAAAAACTCAGATCCTTTGTAGCCTTCAGTCACATCTACTTTTTTCTTTCATTTTCCAATCACAACACATCTATGTTCTCCCACAACTTACTCATGCTCCTCAACCATGCAATATGAATTCTACTTAATCATGTATAAGAAACCAGAATACTATGGAAATCATATCAGTATTGAACCATAAGAGTATTGCTCACTCTATCAATCAACCAACATAACCATATCACAATAGCCATACCAAGAATGCCTTCAGCATTCACCATACAATAAGCAAGATTATCCATCAAGACAAATATGTAACCATACTAGAGTTTCTATGGCAGATCTGATCCCATAGAATGCAGATCTGAAACTTGCTTCAGACTTCAAGAACCTGGCATCAGATCACACTCAAGTCTTCATTGGCGTACATGAGAACTTGAAATCCCTCTCTTACTCATAATATATCTTCAAGCTATGCTCAATAGGAATTGGAGGACGAAATTTAGTGGTTTCCTAACTCCCCATTACCAAATATTGGATTGTATAGATAGTTTGTTTCGGAAGCAAACGAAGTGAAGAAATAGTTGCAGCAGTTGCTAGAGTAGGGAGTAATTCAACCAACCACCTCACCTTGTGGATCACCTATCATCATAGTACCCAAAAAGGATGGCACTTAGTGAATGTGTATCGACTACAGAGATTTTAACAAGATCACACTCAAGAATTGATACCCTCTACTCGGGATCGATTATTTTTTAGACCATTTGTGGCATGTCAAATAATTCACCAAATTGGATCTCAAATTGAGATAGCACCCAGGATGTGTTCAAAAAAATACACCCAGAAGACCACCTTCAATATAAGGAAAGGTCTATAAGAATGGTTGATCATTCCTTTTGGTTAATGTAATGCACTAGCCACAATTTATGTGATTAATTAATTATGTATTGCATCCCTATTTAGATTCATTTGTAATGGTCTATTTGGATGACATATAGGTTTATATATCTACATAGGTAAAGCACATCTCACATCTGATTCAAGTGTTAGGAACTATGAAAAAACATCAATTTCTACTTAATCTCAAGAAATGTGAGTTTTCTCAGCAATCATTGGTGTGTTTGGGGTATGTTATCAGTGGAGGGGAACTCAAGATAGATCCCACGAAGATAGAGGCCATTATAAAGTGGTTAGTTCCTACTACTGTCACTAAAGTTAGAAGTTTTTTGGGGGTAGAACAATACCTATGGAAGTTCATAGCATCATTTTCAGCGATAGCTGCACCACTCCATGCCATAACAACTAATGGTAAGAGTTTCTAGTGGAAAAACAATCAACATAAAGCTTTTGATGACCTGAAATGGAAGATCAATCGAGAACTAGTCTTGCATTTCCTAACTTGTAGAAGCCGTTCGAATTGGAGACAGGTGTGAGTGGTTATGTTATGGGAGCAGTCTTGATGTAGGGAGGTAATCCTATATGTTATCATTATGTGATGTTTCATGAGGGATTCATGAACTACCGTACATATGATAAGGAAATCTATGCCCTAGTCCAAGCTATAAAGAAGTGAAAGAATTATTTGATGGGTAAGGAAACCATTATCCGCACTGGTCACCAACCACTGCAATATTTTCAATCCCAAAGTAAGCTTCAATGAAATCGACATTACAAATGGATGGGTTTTTAACAACAGTTTCATCTAATCATCAAATATAATAAGAGAAGCATTAATAACTTGGTAAACATGATTTCAAGGTCACCCAAATCTAAGATTATAGCTTTGGGAACTTTTATGCACATGGATTCTTTCACCCATAATGTATAAAATGACATATACAATATGAGGACTTTAAACAAGTCTTTTAGCAGTTGAAGGGCCAAATTCGTGTCGAAGAAGGTGATGGTAATGTTGAATACCATCTCCAAAATGGGTTACTCTACAAGTTAGGCAAGCTCTGTGTTCCTAAAATTCAAAGATTGCAGCTTATCAGATAAGCTCACGCCTCCAAGGTTGTAGGACATTTTGGTGTTGAGAAAATAGTGGCAAACTTACGAAGGTATGTGTATTGACCCAAAATGAAAGAATATGTAGCTCGGTATATTAGAGGATGCATATTTTGTTGTACCAGCAAGCCCAGTAATAGAAAATAGGGTTTATACCATCCCTTACCTATTCCCACTTGACCCCGAGAAATAATTTCCATGGATTTTGTGGGTGGTTTTCTAACAACTAGAAATGGACATGACTATACATTTATGGTAGTTGACTGATTTAGAAAGATGTGCATTCTTATGCCTTGTAAGAATACCATCAAAGGAAAAGAAGCAACAAAAGTGTTCTTTGAACATATATGAATTCACTTTGGGATACCAAGGAGCATCATCTCATACAGGGATACCATATTTCTCATTTCCATTTGGAGTACACTTTGGATGAATATGAACACTAAATTGAATAGATATACAACATTCCATCTACACAAAGATGGGAAAATAGAAGTAGTCAACAAGACTTTGGTGCAACTTTTGAGGGGTTACAATTTAAAGTGTTAGAAGAGCTAGGCTGAAAAATATGATCTTCATTCAACACTCTTATAACAAAGCAGCACATACTTCTCATGGTAAGTCCACTTTCAAAACTTGCTTTGGGTATTTGACACCTTCTCCATTGGATCTTGTTTATGGACAACGAGGAGTGAGGGAGGAAATCACAAGAGAAGCCTTGAAATCAGAGAATTTTCTTGAAAATATTAGGCAAATCCATTCGCAAGTAAAACAAATGTTGAAGACATCATAGGAAAGGCACAAGGCCCATCATGATCAGCATGAAATTGAGAAATCATTCAAAGTGGATGACAGAGTTTGGTTACAATTGAATAAGGAAATACTATAGGGTCCTTGTAAAAATATCAAGGCTCTACGGTATGGTAATTTTGAAGTATTAAATAAGGTGGACGATAATACCTACAGACTCAATATACCTCCATATTTATGCATTTACCAAGTAGTGAATGTGGAGAATCCAAAACTCTATGAGCCTTCCATGTTGGATCATAAAATTGAGGACTAGGTGCTACCTACCATAGAGGATTTGGCACCAAAAGTTAAGCAGAGTTGGAAAAAGATACAGTTTTTCAAAAGAAGTCCTAAACTATTAGACAAGGGTAGCATGACCTTTGGCAGATTGAATTGAAAGGACAACTTCCAAGAAAGGAAAAATGGTACTCAAAGGAGAATGTAGAGGGAAAATTTCCTCACCTCATTCAATGAAATATTTCGGATACCAAAAGCCTCCCTAAATGAGGAGGTATGATCCTGATCCAGATTTTATGAGCAGAACGAAATGAATACATATTCTTAATATATTCTTAACACAAAATAATAGAGATACAGTAAAACTGCTTTTCTATTCAATAAGGAAATAAGATGAAACTGTAAAATGCAGCGAAAACAAGCTTGTTGGAATGGTGGCAACTTATCTCTGAGAAGAGATGTGATGGTTGTGCTCATTTGCAAGAAGATGATTACAATGAGGCTCTGAAGGAATTTTACAATAAACGGGAATGCAAAAAACCCTAGACATCCAAAAACCTAACCCTAGGAGATGAAACGCCAAAAGCCATGTGGGCCCCGTTTGGGTAAGTTAGTACATTAACTTCCAGGGGTCGTAACTTTTGCATACGATCTCCGTTTTAGGTGTATGATAGCTCGTTGGAAAGGTATCATTGAGGAGATTCATTTTGGGGCCTCAATCATGTTGTAGCAAATAATTGAGAAGCTCGATCCTGAAAAACCTTCATTTAGGCCCTCAAAATGGCCCCGGAAGTGAAAACTGCTAAAAATAGTAAATTGCCAAAATTGCCAGAAAATTGTTTTGAGTCAGTTGGAAAAGGTGGGTGGCCACTGATATCCATCTGGGATCAATCCTCCCTCCTTAGGAAGAAATGGTCTCCATTTCATTTAGTTCCCCCATCATATAAGGAAATTTTTGTTGAATTTTGCCCCGGGTGAGCCACTTGCCTTGGTGCAGGAGTTGCCCTGCTTTGACGACTCGATAAAGATGGATCCTTTTTTGTTGAGTTCCCTTGATATATGTGTCCACAATTTGATCATTGGATTCCTATTGGATGCAGTTGAGATTGAGATCTATTGGTTTCATATGTTTTTCTATGTCTGAGGTGTCCAATAATGGTGGGAAATAAGGGCGAAGGAGATCCACGTTGAACACTAGGTGCAGGCCAAGGAAAGGAGGAATGTTGAGAAAAAAAGAATTATCCCTCAAGTGCAACCAAACTTTGTCTCCCACCTGAAACTTATTTGGCACCCAATGTTGATCATGGCATTGTTTGTACTTGTCATTGGACTTCTGTAGGATATCCTGAACCTATTGGAGGATGTGTTGGATCCACTCAATGAACTAGGTGGCTTTGTCAGCTTCAGTTGGAACAGGAGATGATTCGGTTGAGCTAACCGCAAGGGGAAGTGCAACATCTATGGGACCCAATGGTTGGAATCCCAACCCCACCTGAAATGGGTTGTGGTCAGTTGAGCTATTTAGGGATCAGTTGTAGCTATGCTGGACATAGGGAAGCTCTCATCACATGTGCGAGGGTTCTTTGAATTATACATGCGAAGGATATGCACAATCATTCGATTTACGACCTTGATTTGGCCATCTGTCTGGGGGTGCAAGGCCATGGATTTGGTTAGCTTGGTGTCCAGCAGTGACCAGAGGCTCAACCAAAATGTGTTGAGAAATCGATTGTCCCTATCTGAGACAATGGTTTGTTGGAGTCCAAAATGTACCCAGACCCATTCAAAGAAGAGCTTGGCAATGGCCTCTGTTGTGATGCTCTTCTTGCAGGCAACCAGAATCGCCATCTTAGAAAAGCGGTCAACAACCACAAAAACACAGTCATTTCCCCGCTTGGTGGACTGGAGGCCCAACATGTAGTCCATTGAGATGGATTCCCATGGCCTATCAGGAGTATGAAGAGGGGTGTACAGGCCCGATTTCTTAGTGGTTGGTTTGGCAATAGCACAGGCAGTGCATGACTGGATATACTTGTTGACCTCCTGTCAAAGTTTCGACCAGTAGAAATGTTTATGTAGCATCGCCACTGTATTTTCAAAGCCAAAGTGTCCTGGCACCCAGTTGTAGTGGGATTCCCATATCAGCTTCACTCGCTCGCTTGATGGAACACATATATGGCCCAAACGACACAGCAACCCATCCTGAAGATATAAATTATCGACAACTATGTTTGCACCCAACATTTGGTAGGTGGTGAAAAAGTATGGGTCTATCTCATAGAGTTGGGGCCATCCAGATGTCTCATGGCTGCAAGAGTCTAGAACCGTGGTGAGTGTCGCGACCAGTGGTATGCTGAGGCAATCAGTGACGCGATTGGTACTTCTTGTTTTATACTTGATGTTGAGGTGGAATTGTTGCAAGTATGTAGCCCACTTTTGATGGCGGTCATTCTACAATTTTCCTTATGTCTACATACACTGCAGTGGCTTATGATCAGTGTGGATGACTGTCTCCTTCCCAAGAATGTAATGTCTCCACTGGTGGTAGGTTTACACAATGGAGTACATTTCTTTGTCGTAAGTAGGGTACTTACGGGCAGCATCAGATAGTGTCTCACTATGATAGGCCACGGGGTGGCCGTGTTGAGTGAGAACGACGCCCACAACATAGTCTAAAGCATATTTCTTGATCTCAAAGGGATGTTGCAGGTCTGGTAGTGAAAGTACTGGGGATGAGCACAAGCGCTACTTCAAATCATCAAACACTTGTTGTTGGGACCGTCCCCATGCAAATTTTGTCTTACCACCACCCCTGGTGATTTGGCTAAGGGCCCGTGCAATATGGGAGAATCCTAACACAAACCTATAGTAGAAATTGGCAAGGCCCAAGAAGCTCTGAAGCTTAGTGAGTGTGGTTGGGGCTGGCCAGTCACGGATGACTTAGATCTTGGTTGGATCCACATGTGCACCATGTTGATCAATGATGTAGCCTAGGTAATGGACCCTGTCCATGTTGAAGGAGCATTTTTCCAAGTTGGTGTATAGCTTATGTTATTGTAGGATGTGTAGAACCTGTTGAATATGTTGCAAGTGTTCAGCCCAAGTCTTTCTATAAATGAGAATGTCATCCACTACAAAATTATTGGTCAATTTTCGCAGGATATCATCCATCATCCTCATGAAAGTGGTCGGAGCATTTGTCAAACCAAAGGGCATGACCAACCATTCAAAAAGGCTTTCCTTTGACTTGAAGGTGGTCTTCCATACATCTGTTTGTTCTATCGGGACCTGGTGGTAGCCAAACTTTAGATCAATATTACTGAAGTATTTATCCCTCATGAGTTTATCAAGGAGGTCGTTGATTCAGGGAATTAGGTACTAGTTTCTAACTGTGATTTTATTCAAAGCCCCGTAAACAATGCAGAGTCATCAAGTTCCATCTTTCTTCTGTACCAGCACAATTGGGCTCCCACAAGGTGATGAGCTGGGATGGATGTGCCCCTTGTGGAGAAGTTCTTGGATTTTTCTCTTGATCTCCTCATTCTCTAACAAAAAGTGACGATAGACTGGCCCATTGGGAAGTGCTGCATCGGGGGTCAGATCAATGGGGTTCTTGACCTGGCAGTGCAGAGGTACCCTGGTAGGTGGGGAGAAGATATCTGAGTATTCTTCCATGACCTTATCTACTTTCTTCTGCTGTGTGGAGAGATTGGCTGCAGAGACCCTGGATGTGGTTGTGATATTTCTCTTATTCTAAGAGCAAATCATGAAAAAGACAAACTTCCCCATCTGAGAGATGACCTTCCTGCATTTCTTAACAGAGATTAAGGAAATAGCACTAGGTGGGACTGCCTCAGGTATCCTGTACAATTTCTTGTTCAAAGTAATAATAACACTATGAGGCCTAGATTCATATACAACATGATGTTTCCATAAATAAGTTTGTCCCAAAATAACATCACAAACTTTGAGAGGAGAAACATCACACAATACCTTGTCTTTGAAGGGCTTGATTTCGTATGACAGTCAACATTGTTGGTTAATGTGGAGATCGCTTCCTTAGCGGAGCCATCCAATAGTGTAGGGTTGTGGGTGAGGCATTGTGGGTAGGACCAACTGCTTGACGACCTCTGTAGAGATGAGGTTATTCTAGCTACCTCTATCAATGATGAAGTGCATCGGGGTGCCTTTTACCCACATTTGTGAATGAAAGAGGTGCTCTCCTTCTTCTGGCTCGTCTGGTTTACCAGGTTGGAGCTTGGTGGTAGAAACAGTGGCACTAGGTTTCGCGTCAATGATATGTCTTCCCCTTTCTAGTTCTGGCTCAGACTCAGACTCCGCATCTGATTCAGAGGCTTTCACTTCGGCCACCAACGACTGCTTTGAGTGACAATCAACGGTGTTATGCCAAGGGCTCTTATGGAAGTCGCACCACTTCCTAGTATCTTTCTTTCTCTTTCCAGTGTCCTTCTTTGCTTGCGGCTTGGATTGATTGTCCTGATACTGGATATATTTTCTATGTCCTTTGTTATGTGGGTTGGGGCCACCCTTTCTTGGATTTTTTTGTGAGGGGTTCCCAGGCCCAAATTTCCATGTCTTTTGTTTGATCTTCTGCTCGATTTTGACGGCATATCGGTAGGTCGTGCCCAAGGATGAGATGTCTAGAAATTCCATTTCATTATGTATGTATCTATGCAAATCACTGCAATACTTGAGAACCATATGTCACTCTGAATCTTTGATACCCATCTTGGTGTGCAAGGTATGGAAGATATTTGTGAAATCTAGCACTGCTTGGTCTCTTTCTTGCCATAGTGTGGTCCATTTGGTATATAAGTCGGCATAACTTCTGACAGGGTAGTATTGTTCCTTAATAGCATCCCTGAAGGAATCTCAAGTGGCTATGACTGTAAATAATGAGGGTTCCTCTATTTCCGTTTTCTCACAGAATGTTTCCCACCAATCTTTGACATGGGGGATGGCTTTGAGGAGCACAAAAGTAATATTTTCTTTATTCGAGAAGTTATGGACAGAAAAATACCCTTCTAGCAGATTCAACCACTTGTCTACAACATTTGTGTCTATCTGAACTTCAAATATAGGAATATCGAAGTTTATTTGTACCTTTAAGGGGGTGGCACCTCTGCTCGAAGAAGATGTGTCGCCTATTGGTAGTCGTCGAAGGATTTGCATGAAACTATCCATCATCTCGTTCCTTTGTTGCCTTAGGGATTCCTAAATCAATAGTTTGAAAGGATATCATGTCCCATCATATTTATTTTCTCCTGCCATGAGAGGTTGCTTGAGCATGCGAGAGATTTTGTCCTCAAGAGAAACAAGCTCAAGACCCAACTCTTTGTACTCTGACCTCGTTGGGGACATGCATTAAGACAACAAGGAGTAGACCGCTCTGATACCACTGATCCATATTTTATGAGAAGAATGAAATGAATACATATTATTAACAGATTCTTAACACAAAATAATAGATATATAGTAAAACTAGTTTTCTATTCAATAATGAAATAAGCTGAAACTGTAAAATGCAGCGGAAACAAGCATGTTGGAATGGTGGCGGCTTATCTCCGAGAAGAGATGTGATGGTTGTGATCATTCTCAAGAAGATGATTACAGTGAGGATTTCAAGGCCTTTTACAATAAACAGGAATTCCAAAAACCCTATACATCCAAAAACCTAACCCTAGGAGATGAAGCGTCAAAAGTCATGTGGGCCCCATTTGGGTAAGTTAGTACATTAACGTCCCGAGGTCATAACTTTTGCATACGATCTTCGTTTTAGGTGCATGATAGCCCGTTGGAAAGGTATATTCGAGGATATTCATTTTGGGGCCTCAATAATGTAATAGGATATCATTGAGAAGCTGGATCCTGAAAAACCTTCATTTAGGCCCTCAAAATTGCCCCAGAAGTGAAAACTGCTAAAAATAGTAAATTGCCAAAATTGCCAGAAAATTGTTTTGAGCTAGTTCAAAAAGGTGGGTGGCCACCAATATCCATATGGATCAATCCCCCCTCCTTAGTAATAAATTTTATCCATTGCATTGAGTTCCCCCATCAAATGAGGAAATTTCTACTGAATTTGGCCCCGGGTCAGCCACTTGCCTTGGTGCAGGAGCTACCCTGCTTTGACGACTCGATAAAGATGGATATTTTGTTGTCGAGTTTCCTTGATATGTGTGTCCACAATATGATCATTGGATTCCTATTGGATGCAGTTGGGGTTGAGATCTATTGGTTTCATATGTTCTGCTACGTCTGAGGTGTCCAATAATGGTGGGAAATAAGGGCAAAGGAGATCCACGTTGAACACTAGGTGTAGGCCAAGGAAAAGAGGAATGTTGAGCTCAAAATAATTATCCCCCATGGCCTTGGTGATGGTGTATGACCCATAACAAAGTGGGAAAATCTTTCGATGGGTTCCTGTAAGACATTCTTTCTTCAAGTGAAACCAAACTTTGTCTCCCACCTGAAACTTATGTGCCACCCGATGTTGATCATGGCATTGTTTGTACTTGTCATTGGACTTTTGTAGGATATCTTGAACCTATTGGATCCACTCAATGAAATGGGTGGATTTGTTAGCTTCAGTTGGAACAAGAGATGATTCGGTCAAGCTAACCGCAAGGGGAAGTGCAACATCTATGGGACCCAATGGTTGGAATCCCAACCCCACCTGAAAGGGGTTGTGGTCGGTTGAGCTATGCAGGGCTCGGTTGTAGCTATGATGGACATAGGGAAGGCTCTCATCACATGTGTGAGGGTGTTTTGAATTATACATGCGAAGTATATGCAAAACCATTTGATTTACGACCTCAGTTTGGCCATCTATCTGGGGGTGGAAGGCCGTGGATTTGGTTAGCTTGGTGTCCAGCAGTGACCAGAGGCTCAACCAGAATGTGCTGAGAAATTGACTGTCCCTATCTAATAAAATGGTTTGTGGGAGTCCAAAATGTACCCAAACCCATTCAAAGAAGAGCTTGGCAGTGGCCTATGCTGTCATGCTCTTCTTGCAGGCAACCAGAATCGCCATCTTAGAAAAGCGGTCAACAACCACAAAAACACAGTCATTTCCCCGCTTGGTGGGCAGGAGGCCGGACATGTAGTCCATTGAGATGGATTCCCATGGCCTATCAAGAGTATGAAGAGTGGTGTACAGGCCCTGTTTCTTAGTGGTTGGTTTGGCAATAGTGTAGGCAGTGCAGGACTGGATATACTTGTTGACCTCCTATCGGAGTTTCAGCCAGTAGAAATGTTTTTGTAGCATCGCCACTGTCTTTTCGATGCCGAAGTGTCTTACCACTTGACTGTAGTGGGATTCCCAGATCAGATTCACTCGCTCGCTTGACGGAACACAGATATGGACCAGACGAAATAACAACCCATCCTGAAGATAGAAATTATCAACAACTATGTTTGCACCCAACATTTGGTAGGTGGTGGCGAAGTCTGGGTCTATCTCATAGAGTCGGGTCCATCCATAGGTCTCATGGCCACAAGATTCTAGAACCGTGGTGAGTGTCGCGACTGGTGGTTTGTTGAGGCAATCGGCGACGCAATTGGTGCTTCTTGTTTTATACTTGATGTTGAGGTGGAATTGCTGCAAGTATGTGGACCACTTTTGATGGCGGTCATTCTATAATTTTCCTTGTGTCTGCATAAACTCTAGTGGCTTATGATCAGTGTGGATGGTTGTCTCCTTCCCAAGAATGTAATTTCTCCACTGGAGGCAGGCTTTCACAATGGAGTACATTTCTTTGTCGTAAGTAGGGTACTTACAAACAGCATCAGATAGTGTCTCACTATGATAGGCCATAGGGTGGTCGTGCTGAGTGAGAATGGTGCCCACAGCATCTGTCTTGATCTCAAAGGGATGTTACAAGTCTGGTAGTGAAATTACTAGGGATGACCATAAGAACTGCTTCAAATCATCGAACGCTTTTTGTTGGGACTGGACCCATGCAAATTTTTCCTTACCACCACCCCTGATGATTTAGCTGAGGGCCCATGCAATATGGGAGAATCCCAACACAAACCTGTGGTAGAAATGGGCAAGGCCCAAGAAGCTCTGAAGCTCAGTGAGTGTGGTTGGGGCTGTCCAGTCACGGATGACTTGGATATTGGTTGGATCCACATGTACACAATGTTGATCAATGATGTAGCCCAGGTAATCGACCCTGTCCATGCCGAAGGACCATTTTTCCAAGTTGGCGTATAGCTTGTGCTACCGCAGGGTATGCAAAACCTATTGAATATGTTGCAAGTGTTCATCCCAAGTCTTGTTGTAAATGAGAATGTGATCCACTACAAAATTATTGGTGAATTGTCGTAGGATATCATCCATCATCCTCATGAAAGTGGTCGGAGCATTTGTCAAACCAAAGGGCATGACCAACCATTCAAAAAGGCCTTCCTTAGACTTGAAGGCGGTCTTCCATACATCTGTTTGTTATATCAGGAAATGGTGGTAACCAAACTTCCGATCAATATTACTGAAGTATTTATCCCCCATGAGTTGATCAAGGAGGTCATCGATTCAGGGAATCAGGTACCGGTTTCTGACTGTGATTTTATTCAAAGATCGGTAATCAATGCAAAGTTGCCAGGTTCCATCTTTCTTCTATACCATCACGATTGGGCTCCCGCAAGATGATGAGCTGGGATGGATGTGCCCCTTGTGGAGAAGTTCTTGAATTTGTTGCTTGATCTCCTCATTATCTAACAAAGAGTGATGATAGACTGGCCCATTGGGAAGCAGTGCATTGGGGGTCAGATCGATGCGGTGTTTGACCTGGCAGTGCATAGGTACCCGGTAGGTGGGGAGAATATATCTGAGTATTCTTCCACAAACTTATCTACTTTCTTCTGCTGTGTGGAGAGGTCAGCCACAGAGACCCTTGATGTGGTTGTGATCTTTCTCTTATTCTAAGAGAAAATCATGAAGAAGACAAACTTCCCCGTCTGAGAGATGACCTTCCTGCATTGCTTAGTAGAGATCAAGGAAATAGCACTAGGTGGGACTGCCTCAGGTATCATGTACAATTTCCTGTTCAAAGTAATAATAACACTACGAGGCCTAGATTCATATACAGCATGATGTTTCCATAAATAAGGTTGGCCCAAAATAACATCACAAACTTTGAGAGGAGAAACATCACACAATACCTCGTCTTTGAAGGGCTTGATGTCGTAAGACAATCGACATTGTTGGCTGACGCGGAGATCGCTTCCTTGGTGGAGCCATCCAACGATGTAGGGTTGTGGGTGAGGCATTGTGGGTAGGGCCAGCCACTTGAAAAAATTTGCAGTGATGAGGTTCTTCTAGCTATCACTATCAACGATGAAGTGCAGCGGGGTTCCTTTTACCCACATTTGTGAATGAAAGAGGCGCTTTCCTTCTTCTGGCTTGTCTGGTTCACCAGACTGGAGCTTGGTGGTAGCAACAGTGGCACTGGGTTCCGTGTCAATGATCTGTCTTCCCCTTTCTGGTTCTAGCTCAGATTCATAATCCACATCTGATTCATAGGCTTTCACTTCGGCCACCAGCGACTGCTTTGAGTGAAAATCAGTAGTGTTATGCCAAGGGCTCTTATAGAAGTCGCACCGCTTCCCAGTATCTTTCTTTGTCTTTCCAGTGTCCTTCTTTACTTGTGGCCTTGACTGATTGTCCTGATATTGGCCATATTTTCTCTATCCTTTGTTCTATGGGTTGGGGCCACCCTTTCCTGGCTTTTGTTGTGAGGGGTTCCCAGGCCCAAATTTCCGCGTCTTTTGTTTGAGCTTCTGCTAGATTTTGACGGCATATCGGTAGGCCGTGCCCAAGGATGAGATGTCTAGAAATTACATTTCAGTATATATATATTTATGCAGAGCACCACAATACTTGAGCACTAGATGTCACTCTGAATCTTTGATACCCATCTTGGTGCGCAAGGTATGGAAGACATTTGTGAAATCTGGCACTGCTTGGTCTCTTTCTTGCCGCAGTGTGGTCCATTTGGTATATAAGTTGTCATAACTTCCGATAGGGTAGTGTTGTTCCTTAATAGCATCCCTGAAGGAATCCTAGGTGGATATGACTGTAAATAATGAGGGTTCCTCTGTTTCCTTTTGCTCATAGAACGTTTCCCACCAGTCTTTGACATGGGGGATGGCTTTGAGGAGCGCAAAAGTAATTTTTTTTCAATTCGAGATGTTATGGATAGAAAAATACCCTTCTAGCATATTCAACCACTTTTCTATAGCATATGCATCTATATGACCTTCAAATATAGGAATATCGAAGTTTATTTGTACCTTTACGGGGGTGGCGCCTCCGCTCGAAGAAGATGTGTCACAGGTTGGTAGTCGCCGAAGGATTTGCGTGAAACTATCCATCATCTCGTTCCTCTGTTGCATGAGGGCTTCATAAATCAACAGTTTGAAAGGATATATTGTCCCATCATATTTATTTTCTTCTGCCATGAGAGGTTTCTTGGGCGTGCAAGAGCTTTTGTCCTCAAGAGAAACAAGCTCAAGACCCAACTCTTTGTACTCTGACCTCATTGGGGACATGCATTAAGACGACAAGGAGCATACTGCTCTGATACCACTGATCCAGATTTTATGAGAAGAATGAAATGAATGTAGATTATTAACATATTCTTAACAAAAAATAATAGAGATACAGTAAAACTGTTTTTCTATTCAATAATGAAATAAGTTGTAACTGTAAAATGCAACGGAAACAAGCTTGTTGGAATGGTGGTGGCTTATCTCTAAGAAGAGATGTGACGGTTGCACTCATTCGCAAGAAGATGATTAAAATGAGGCTATGAAGGACTTTTAAAATAAACAGGAATGCCAAAAACCCTAGACATCCAAAAACCTAACCCTAGGAGATGAACCGCCAAAAGTCATGTGGGCCCCATTTGGGTAAGTTAGTACATTAACTTCTCGGGGTCGTAACTTTTGCATACGATCTCTGTTTTAGGTGTATGATAGACCGTTGGAAAGGTATCTTTGAGGAGATTAATTTTTGGGCCTTAATCATGTCATAGGATATCATTGAGAAGCTCGATCCCGAAAAACCTTCATTTAGTCCCTCAAAATGGCCCCGGAAGTGAAAATTGCTAAAAATAGTAAATTGCCAAAATTGCGAGAAAATTATTTTGATCCAGTTGGAAAAGGTGGGTGGCCACCTATATCCATATGGATCAGATCCATATTTGATCATTATATAATTTTTCATCTATCTTGGTTCTTTTTGGATGGAAAAATTGGAATAATTGGCTTTCAGGGCCCATTTTAATGACAAGTCCCGGTTTGGATATTTGTGGTTTGAAACCTTATAGATCCATTTTTAGGCATCAAAGACATTTTGGGGGGTCAAAATTTGCAAGCATAGTTCATACTCCTCAAGTATGGATCACTTTTCTTAGCTATCTCTCCAAATAACCCAAACCTACTCCTCAAGTATCTGGGGGCCTATATAATCATTTGTGAAAGCAAATAATGATCTTCAAACAAAGGACCGTTGAAGAAGATTGGGTGAAAGCACGATACCTATAGAACATATGCCATAATAAATAACATCCAAGTGGTTCTAAACATAAATACCACCAAGATGATTTCAAGGTTAGGAAGAAGAAGTGGAAAGGAAAAGACAAAAAGATGGAAACCACTACACATCAATGCAAGGATCCAAACAACCATTGCAATATGAATGGTCACACCGAAGCTAAGTGTTAGAAGTTGCAATCAGAGTTGAATCTAGAGAACCATAAGAAGAATGTCAAGAAGAAGAACTTGATAGTCATGGATTCAAGTAACTACTTAGAGAGAAACTTGGATGTGGATAATAAGATTGTATGCACTTCAATGCAGAAGGAGTCAAATCTAAGAATCATTCATCACAATGAAGAGAAGAATATGAATATATTGTTTCATATTAAGATCTAGGTCAGAAAGACTAAGATAGACGCTCTTTTTTATTCCAGTTCGCAGGCCAACATCATAGTAGATGTTCTAGTTAGCAAGATTGAGTTGGAGGTTCATGATCATCCAATCGTGTATCCATTCGGATGGGTAAATAAGGATGAAGAGATCAAAGTCACTAAACAGTGTAAGTCCAAGTTTGCAATAAGTGCATATTTTATTGATGAAGTGGAGTTACATGCAGTACCCCTTGACGTGTGTGGTGTAGTGTTTGGAATTCCCTACATGTATATGAGGGATACGATCTTCATGCAGAGATAAAACCAGTACCTCCTAATCAATGCACATAAAGGTAAATCGAAGATCTCTTTGGTTTCTTCCAACCAAGATAAAAATTTGATCAGTTCTAGTAAGAAGTATGTATCACTTTTCTTAAGAGAGACTCGGCCTAGGGAGGAATCGGTAAGAGTAAAGGAATTCCTGGAAGGATATACCAAAGAGAAAAACAACAGTTGGAGGATTTGTTCCAGGAATACATAGGAGTGTTCCAATAACCTAAAGGAATGCCACCTAAGAGGGAAGTGGAGCTTGAGATTCAATTTTTTGATGACTCCCCATTACCAAATATTTGGTTGTATAGACAGTATTCTTTGGAAGTGAATGAAGTGAAGAAACAGTTGCAGCAACTGCTAGAGCAGGAATTAATTCAACCAAGAAGCCCACCTTGTGGGTCACCTCTCATTATAGTACCTAAGAAGGATAGGACTTGGAAAATGCGTATAGACTATACAACTTTGAACAAGATCACACTCAAGAATCAGTACCCTCTACCCAAGATCAATGATTTTTAAACTAGTTGCAGTATACCTAGTACTTCACCAAGTTGGACCTCAAATCGAGATACCTATAAGTACATGTTAAAGAAGAAGACACTTGAAAATTTGTCTTCAAGACAAAGCGAGGTCTATATGAATAGTTGGTCATGCCCTTTGGTTTATGTAATGCACCAACTACATTTATGTGATTGATAAATAATGTATGTCCTTCCTATTTAGATTCATTTGTAATAGTGTATTTGGATGACATATTAGTTTATATCTCTCCCTGGGAAGAGCACATCTCACATCTCATGTAGGTGTTAGAAACTATCAAAAATCATCAACCGCTAGCTAACCTCAAGAAATGTAAGTTCGCTCAATAGTCATTGGTGTATTTGGGGTATGTGATCGATGGAGGGGAACTCAAGATAGATCATGAAAATATGATGGCCATCATCAAGTGGCCAATTCCTACTAATGTCACTAAATTTGTAATCTCCTTTGGGGTAGTGCCATCATTTTCAAAGATAGTTGCACCACTCTGTGCCATAACAGTCAGTGGTAAGAGTTTCTAGTGGAGAAAGAATCAACAAAAAGTGTTTGATGAGTTGAAACATAAGATCAGTCAAACACTAGTCCTTGCACTGCCTAACTTGAAAAATCCCTTCAAATTGGAGATGGATGCAAGTGGATATGCTATGGGGGTAGTCTTGACGCAGGGAGGGAAGTCGGTATGCTATCATTCTAATATGTTTCATGGGGGATTCCTAAAGTACCCTACATATGTTAGGGAACTATGTTATTTGTTTCAAGCTATTAATAAGTGGAAGTACAATCTAATGGGAAAGGAAGCCATTATCCACACTAATCACTGGTGAGTGCAATATTTGCAGGCTCAAACTACGCTTTACCAAACCAGACATTATAAGTGGATGGGAATTTTGCAATAGTTTCATCTAGTCATCAAATATAAGAAGGGAAGCACTAATAAGTTTGTATACATGCTTCCAAGGCCACCCACATCCAAAATTATATCTTTGGGAACTCTTATGCACATGGAGCCTTTCACCCATGATGCATACAAAGACGCATACAAAGAAGATGAGGACTTTGAAAATATGTTTCAACAACTACAAGGACAAATTCCTTTCGAAGAAGGTTACGGTAAGGCTAACTACAATCTACATAATGGGTTACTCTACAAACTAAACAAGCTATGTGCTCCTAAAGATGAAAGATTGTAGCTTATCAGAGAAGTTCACATCTCCAAGGTTGCATGACATTTTGGTGTTGGAAAGACATTTGCCAACTTACAAAGATATGTGTATTGGCTCATAATGCAAGAAGATGTAGCTCGATATATTAGAGCATGCATACTTTGTTGTACAAACAAGCCCAGTAATAGAAAGCAAGGTTTATACTATGCCTTACCTATACCTGTTAAATTTAGAGTTGTTGTTAAGTTATTTTAAATTTAATAGACAATAATAGCATAATCAATATCACTGAAAGAAACACAATCACAAGGTACACAACATTTTATCCTGGGAAACCCTCATGGGGGAGAAAACCTGGCAAAAACTTCCTTAATATAGATTGCAAATATAATGCCAAGATAAAATACCAAACACTATAAAATATCCAAGACTGAGCAATGTGCATCTCTCTTCTCCTTCTTCTAACTGCAGCTTCCTTCAAACTTGCGCACTAGATGAGTGACTTGAGTGAGTAAGTGAATGAGGCACTAGCCTCTCTTATTTATACTAGATGAGGAGCGCTAGGGTGGTGTCTCTTCATTAGGCAGGGACGACTTATCCAACTAGTGTCTAAAACCACTTTAATTAGCCCCAGGGGTCGAATTCTCAATTAGCCTCACTTAATTAGGGTTTGACCAATCCACAAAAGGGGATTGATCTACAAGATAATAACTCAATAATAAGTAGAATATTCTTTGCAGTTACAATATCTCAACACTCCCCCTTAACAAGAAGGGTTTTCTACAACATCATCAGGAGAGAGAGAGAGAGGGCAGCAACATCAACAACATCTGTAACACTAACTGGCATATCTATAAGTCATCGTAAGTTATTCTCATCATCAATAACATCATCATTGACAACATCATCATCATTCATAGCATGGATCTAGAATAGCATCATCATCATCGTTCACAACATGGAGCTGGAATCTGAAACATCAACATTAGTTAGCATAAAATCTATAACAACAACATCAACAGCATCATCATCATCAACAACACGAGGCTGGAGAAACAACATCATCACAACAGTAGGCTGGAGAAACATCATCATGGCACGAGGTTGGAGAAACAACATTATCAGCACGAGGCTGAGATAACATCATCATCATATAGCAACATAATAAGGCAGGTGTAATAACAAAATTTTGTGGTACTCTGATAGTCCCTAGGGATCTTCCCAAGAATCATAAGATTCTTTAGGATATAAAATCCTAATGAACCCACCACGTGGTACTTTGACAGACCTTCCTTACTGAACCTTCGAGATCTGCTTAGGAATCATAAGATTCCCTAGGATTATAAAAAACCTAATGGAGATACCACTACTGACCACAGCTGGCATATACATGCACAGATACTCTGACAAACTGTCCTTACCGAACCTTTGGGATCTTTCTAGGAATGATCATTCCCCTAGGATATAAAATCCTAACTGAGATACACATTGTTGGTCAGGATACCATAGTATCATCAGCATCACTCCCCCTTTTGAGGGAGGTCATTTCGGACTATACCAAGCTTGTCTCAAAAGTATTCAAACTTTACAAGAGAAAAAAGCTTGGTCAACACATATGAAACCTACTCATCTGTGCCAACATATTGGAGCTTTATAGTTCCCCTCTGCACCATATCACGAATGTAGTGATACCGGATTTCTATGTGCTTCAACTTATCATAGAACAAAGGGTTCTTCGTCATCTTTATGAAACTCTGGTTATCACATAGAATCACGGTTGCTTCCATCTCCAGATCGAATAGACCTGACAACAACTTTCGAATCCATATGGCTTCACAACTGGCGAAACATGTAGCAATTTATTCTACTTCTGTCGTACTGAGAGCAATACTAGATTGCTTCCTACTCTGTCATGAAGTCATGGCTGACCCCAGACTGAAACAACATTCTGAAGTGTTATTTCTTTTAGAAACACTTCCATCCCAATATGAATCAGTATAACCAACTAGTCTGAAGTCATGATCTCCATTATAACAGAGACCAAATTCCAACGTACCCTTAAGGCATCTCATCACATGTTTTGCAGCAACAAGGTGAACACATATGGGCTCTACCAGACACTAACTCAAGGTGTTCACAACAAAACATATATATGGCCTAGTATTCTTCAGATACATCAACGATCCAATGATTTATCTGTATAGCGTAGCATCAACCAATTCTAACGAAGTATCAACCAGGAGCTTCAACTTTGTTTTCATGGGTGTCTTCATGGATTTACATTCCAAAATATCAAACCTCTTTAGTATTTCAACTGCATACTTCCCTTGGTTAAGGAATATCTTCTTTGGGCTCTGCCAAACCTCAAGACCTAAGAAATAATGAATTAGGCCTAGTTTTTTCATCTCAAACACTTTAATGAGCTTCTTCTTACAATCTATGATGATCTTTTATTCTCCAGTTAAGAATAAATCATCCACATACAGCAACAATATATTTGGCTCATCATTCCACTACTACATATTGAAAAATTTGTCATGACCACTTGCGACGAAAGTACTCTTTCGTCGCAACATGGCAAGAGAAAAAGTTCATTTTTTCTAAATCTACCCCATATTCGTCGCAATATCGATGCCTGTAGTTTGACTAAATTATTATGGTCAATGTTCATCTCAAGAGCGACGACTTTAGATTGTTCGTCGCTCTTGCGACAAACTTTAACCATAATAATTTAGTAAAATTTACCATTGAAAATGACCTAAAATATATAGGTGGAAAAAAATTATTTTTAGGTCACTATCATCGCAATTGCGACGATGGTGACCTAAAATTGGCCTATAAATATTTGACCATTTAAAGATGTTGCGACAATCTTGCTATAACAACGATGGTTCCGAAAGAGTATTTTTGTGCGGAAAAATGTCGCAGAATGTTGTTAGAGGTGGAGAAAAAAGTAAAGCGGGTGAAAAGGGTGATGGTAGATGTTATTGCCCTTGTAAAAAATGTTGCCTCAGACGTCCCATAAGAATTTTAATAGCAACAGTTACAAAAAATTGTAGGAAATATGGTCACATTGATGGCAGATCGAATGAATATCGTCCCATGGTAATTAGCTATATTTTCATTATCTTTTTTTGTTTTGTCAATTTTATATAAAATTATATATATGTATATATATTGTTTGAATGTTTGTTATAGTATACATTAATTTTGCATGATTGTTTGTAATTATAAAATTAGAGTTTCCCTCTAACTTTCCATAGAATATTGCACCAAGTATTATAGAAATGATGTTGTCCAAGTTGAGGAACATCATCATGACCAAGCAAATGAGGATCTCATGGAGGAAGATGATGGGACAAATCAAGTTAATGATCCCATGGAATAATATTATGGGACAAATCAAATGATCCAAGATTTGTTTTCGCATCCAGATGAGGATGGGGAAAATGTTGGTATTTATGATGAACCTCTATTAGAAAAGGCAAATAAATGACTTTATGAAGGATCAAGAGAAAATATTCTCTCCACTACATTGTTGCTGGTGAACTTAAAGGTTATGAATAATTTGTCGAACACTTGTATGACACAAATACTAAGGTATGTAATATGTTTCATCTCATACTATACATAAATGTTGATTTTTTTATATTTGTTTTTAGTGTTAATTAATGTGTAAAATAAGAATGCATTTTTTACGATTAATATTCTTACATTAACTAGTTGTTTGTTATGTTGTAGATTGTTAAGTGAATTTTTGTTACCATCGTCAAATATTTTACCTTGCACATATCACGGTTTGTATGCCATTATGAAAGACGTTGGAATGGATTATCAAACTATAGATGCATGTCCTAATGACCATATTATATATTATGGAAAACATGCTTCAAAAATTGAATGTTTGCAATGTGTTATCAATAGATATCGAACCGATCAAGTAACAAAAAGGGTGCATCGAAAGGTTCTTCGTCATATTCCCATAATTCCACATTTGCAACGATTGTTCAGGTGTGAAATCATAGCACAATTTATGGATTACCATGCACGTAACAGAAGTGAAGATGGTGTTCTTCAAATGCCTTCCGATGGTTCTGCATTTAGGGAAATTGAGGAAAAATGGGCAAATTTCAAAGATGGACCTCGTAATGTTAGGCTTTCATTGGCAGTTGACGGTGTTAATCCATTCGGAGAGCTTAGGTCTATTTACTCAGTGTGGCCTGTTTTTTTTATCAACAATAACATTCCTCCTTGGATGTCAATAAAGAGGGAGCACATAATGTTGACAATGATTGTTCCAGGTATTTGTTTACATTAATTTTTTGAATTTAACATTTTCATTTGTTTCAATTTTTGCATATTATCTTTTGTTTATTTATTTAATTATATATATTACATGATATCATTCCTTTAGTAATTATGTGTAATTTCAAACAATTAGGTAAGTACCAGGTTAAAGATATGAATGTATATAGCAAGCCTCTTATCAACGAGCTACTACAGTTATGGGTTGGCATCACAATGTATGACATATGTAAACCAATCGGGGAGAAGAAATTTAAATTCCGTGGAAAACTTTTATGGACAATTCATGATGCCCATGGACTAACACATTTTTGTGGTATGTATAAGCATTCTAATATTGCTCTTTAATACTATACAATATTTTAATGTTATCATGGTGTATGTTTACTTTTTAAATAATCTCATCGTATAATTGACATTAATCCATTTGTTGCAGGTCTTCAAACAAAAGGTAAATTTGCATGTCCAGTTTGTGGCCCTAAGATGAAGTATCATCATTCAAAAATTTTAGGAAAGATGGTGTTTGATGAGTATAGGCACCTTATTCCTAAGAAACATAGGTATCGTACTACTGAAAAACACCTTTTCAATGGGAAAGAAGAAATTGATTTAAAAACACGAAGAATGACACCTCACCTATGGAGGTTGGAATATAATAGAAATCGTCAAGGTACTCAATTTCATAATGTATCATAGATCGTGTAATGTTTTGAATGTTTATTTTAATCATTGAATTTATTTTACCGTATTTGATAATTA